>JAYEVK010000429.1:0-232498 GCA_036346275.1 Otatea glauca
GTCCCTACTCCCGATTCGTGTGTGGTGGTGTTGTATTACTCTTGGTACGTATGATCGCACAAAGTTTTACAAGCGAGAATGCCAATGGCTTAGCGAGAGGAGTTTGATAGCGCTCTCCCTTTCTTGTTCTTGCTCGTTGTTTTCGAATCGTTTAGCCCCGCCTCCTTTTATACAAAAGGAAGGGCAGGTTACATCGAGAGTTAGGAGGAAGCGAGGCGACCTACACTAGGAGCTCTCGGCCCTTCGTCCCGTGGATCGGTCGCCACCCGCCTTGCCCATCTTTGGGTTGGTAGCCTTGGTGGTCAAGGAGGTTAGGTATTTCCGAGAAGTAGCGTGCTTGCCCTCTCGTGATCCTTGCGAACGCCGACGCCGAGGTGCGTGGCGCCGGTGCCGCTCGGAGGGAGCGTGGCGCTCGTCTTTGACGTGATCGGCTGATGAAATTTGGAAGCTTTGTCTTCTCAAATACCAGATCTTCTTGGGAAGGAGCCACCGCCTCGTGATAGTCGCCTCGATTGACTTTATCCGAGGGCACGGCGGTAGGCGGTGAGGACTTGACACGCGGCACTCGGCGTTCACCACCTTGGTTTGGTCGGTCGGGAGATCCCGCCCGCCAAGAGGGGTCGGATCGCCGTCTGTCTGATTCGCTTCCCGCCGGCCGAGGCGGATGCCTTTCAGCGATCTCGCAGTGAATCGGTCGTGGCGGGCGGTGGCGCGCTGTTGGTGGAGATATGCTTGAGGCTGCCGCTCGTTGCGGGGTGTTGGGGTATTCTTTTTATTAGTATTCGCCAAGAGCCCCGAACTCCCAAGCGATTTCTGCAGATTCGGCTGGGGTTGAACTTGACAAAGTGGTGGCGGCCTGGTAGGTCGGTCCACCCGATCCGTTGCGATTCGTCGGTGTGCCGCTTGGACTTGATACTGTCCCGAGTTTGGCCGGGGCATTTTAACCGCAGGGCTTTTACTTGCCTCGCGCGCATGCCGAAGCGTTTTACGCGCTACCGCCGCCTTCTTGATCGCCTGGTTTACGGTGAAGGATGCCGCTTTTTGGCACCAGATTTACTACGAGACGCTTAGCCTCCTTAGCCCGGATATATATATCTGCGTGTGCTAGCTTGCTTGAAGGGGCGAGCTTTTTCTTTTGTTCTTTCAAATGGCTTGAGACATCCTCTAGTCTTTAGTTTTGGCGATGGCGCCACGGCAGAAGAAGAAGATCCTCTGGCGAGCTTTGGCCGAAGTTCGACCAGCGATGGCCGAGCCCGTGGAGGAAGAAGCCGCAACCGCGACGCTTACTGTTGACGCGCCGCCGAGGCCGCCCGAGGCTCGAGGTGGTAAGGGGCCTTCTCGAGGCGATGGCGCAAGGGCGCCGACCGTAGTTAGAAAGCGGCCGCGCCGATGTCGCTGAACGGCAGCAGAGGCACGGCGTGTTGCCAGGCGCACGCGCCGCGCGCCGTCGTCCGCCGACACGGGCAAGGGCCTACCAAGATGCCGTCGGTGCCACCGATGCCGCACGGATGTTTGATAGGTTCTAGGCGTGGGTAGAGTCTGCCGCTGGTGCGGCGGGCCACTCTTGTATCCGTCTGCATCGTGTAAAGTTGTGTAAAGTTTGAGCTCATGGCCTATAATGAAATTTTCTTTTCTTTATGAAAATGTCTCGCGATGAGTTTGCTTTAGTTTTAATCGTTGTGGATGGTGCCTCGATCGCCGGGACGACCGGATGCCTCTCGCGAGGTTCGGGTGTCCGAGTGCCTTGGTCGGCAGACGACCGGATGCCTCCGTGAGGTTCGGGTGCCCGAAAGTGCCTTGGTCGGCGGGACGACCGGATGCCTCGTGAGGTTCGGGTGTCCGAAAGTGCCTTGGTCTGGCAGGACGACCGGACGCCTCGTGAGGTTCGGTGCCGAGTGCCTTGGTCGGCGGGACGACCGGATGCTCTCGTGAGGTTCGGGTGTCCGAGTGCCTTGGTCGGCAGGACGACCGGACGCCTCGTGAGGTTCGGTGTCCGAGTGCTCGCTTAACGTCAGAGCTAGACAAAGTTGCCTTGGTCGGCAGGGACGACCGGATGCCTCCGTGAGGTTCGGTGTCCGAGTGCCTTGGTGGGGACGACCGGATGCCTCGTGAGGTTCGGTGTCCGAGTGCTCGCTTTACGTCGTAGCCGGACGTGAGTGCTCGCTACCGTCAGAAATGGACGTGAGTGCTCGCTACCGTCGTAGAAATGGACGTGAGTGCTCGCCACCGTCGTAGCCGGACGTGAGTGCTCGTTTACCGTCAGTAGCTGAGATGCTGCCTTGATCGGCGGGACGACCGGATGCCTCCGTGAGGTTCGAGTGTCCAAGTGCCTTGGTCGGCAGGACGACCGGATGCCTCGCGTGAGGTTCGGTGTCCGAAAGTGCCTTGGTCTGGCAGGACGACCGGATGCCTCGTGAGGTTCGGTGTCCGAGTGCTCGCTTAACGTCGAAGCAGATAAAGGCCTTGATCGGCAGGACGACCGGATGCCTCCGTGAGGTTCGTGTCCGAGTGCTCGCTTAACGTCGTAGCTAGACAAAGGCCTTGGTCGGCAGGACGACCGGATGCCTCCGTGAGGTTCGGGTGTCCGAGTGCTCGCTTAACGTCGTAGCTAGAGCGCTGCCTTGGTCGGCAGGACGACCGGATGCCTCTGTGAGGTTCGGTGTCCGAGTGCTCGCTTTACGCCGTAGCTGGACGTGAGTGCTCGTTTACCGCCGAGGCCGGACGTGAGTGCTCGCTACCGTCGAGCCGGACGGGGCATCTTCTCGAGTCCTCGTCGCGCGAGGGTAGTGCGCGAGAGGAATGGCGCCGCCTATCCCACATGTATACCCCATCCGCAGTGTGGGACTCGGAGGGGATGAGCGCGCTGCGTTTACTGCTGGTTTGAACGCCGTGCTCGTGGAGCTAATAGCGGGTAGTCCGAGTGGGTCCCGGGAGGTCTCGCCTAAGGGGGACCCTTCCAGCGGACGGTCCCTGCAGTAGGGTGTCCCGCCCCGCGTGGGCGACCCATAAAAACCTTTCTTTACTCAATCCAGATGGACTCTAGGTCGCCCACACCCGAATACTGGTGGTGTCGCCATTGATGAGCTCCCGGAGAGTGTGAAGTATGGTCTCTGACGCGAGTAGAGGTGATTAGGCCGTCACCGACCTAACCGAGGGCCCACCGTGGCTCACCTCATACCGCCCCTTGCTCAAGTTTTTTTTTGTCGGGCGCTTTATACCCATCCGCGGGTAGGCCTTTTGAACCCACAGCTCCTCGGCGGGCCTCGCGCAAGCCACAAAGCTTTTGCCGCCTTGGGGCCGCAATGCGCCCGATGGGCTTCTGCGCCGAGCAACTGCTCCGCCTAAAGGCGAGACCGAGAGGTTACGGGACACGTTGTTCGGCGGCGTCTTTATGGCCCTTTACGCCGACAAGACAGGATTAAAAGCGAGTGGTATTGGAAACCGGAGTTACCAGTCGGGCGCGATGACGAGGGCGGTCGCGACGCTCGCTTGACGGGGCGCCTGCTTGGCCGGCGTTCGTTCGTCCTCTATAAATACGCCCGCTGGGTGCTTTCGAGTGGTCACGTTTTCTTGCCCTTTTCTGTCTCTGCCTCTGAAACAAGAAGAGCACCAGAGAGCTAAGGAAAGAAAACCCCAGCCTTTCTTTCTCACCTTCCAGTCGTCTCCCCTGTGAAGATGTCGTGGCCGGAGTGCTCCGCGCAAGACAGCCGTGCGATCGGCTTGGCGAAGAAGGGCTTCCTCATGCCGCAGACCTTCCTACCGGAGGGTGCCGATCAAGCTATCACCACGCTGGGCGGCGAGATCGTGGTGCCGCCTGTTCTTTTGAGCGCGGCTTGGCTCTCGCCCGCACTGCTGCTCGTCCGGGTCGTTGTTTCATTACAAGGTGGAGGTGCACCATCTCAACCCTAATGGGGTCCTCCACATCGCCATCTTCATCACGCTGTCGCGGCCTTCTTGGGGATCGAGCCGACTGGCGCTAGTGAGGCACTTCTTCCGTGCAAGGCTCGAAGGACGTGCCGCTCGGACACGGCGCCTCTGGTGCCTGGCCTCCAGCCGCCTTGGCCGGAGCACGGAGTACTGGAGGTGAAGCCGCCTCGTCTAACAAGGGTGGCGTTCAATGGCTCTACGCTCAACGCTGGCGACAGCGCCTCGCGTTTCACCGAGAGCTTCCGCGGAGGAGGCGGTGGAACCTGGGCGCCAAAAGAGGGAGAAGAACAGCCGGCCCGATCGTGGAGCGATCGTGGCTCAAAGGAGGCGGGGCTCACCGGGACATGGTTGTGCGCGCTTTCATGGGGATGCGTGTGCAACCACTTGCGCACGTGCCGCACTTCGTTCCGTGATGCGGGGCCGTCCGACCGGGCGAGGATGGCGAACCCGAGCCGGCCGCTGCGTCGAGGTGGAGGCTCGGGTGGCGGCCGCACGCGGCGGCAGCGCCATCAGGTCCGCGGATGGCCACCGGAGCCATTCTCGGCGCTTTTTCCGCCAACTGTAAGTTTGAAATTCTTTCGCCTCTTTTTCTCGTTTTTCGTGACTTGACCGACATTCCCGCATCCTCTCGGGGCTCATGGGGATGTCTTCCCAGCGCCGCCCGGGGATAAGGAAGCTTGGCGCCGCCGGGCGAGGACTGCAGAGGTCGACTCTCCGCAAGAAGCGGAAGGAGGAAAGGAGGAGGAAGAAAAGTAAGGAACGCTGCGCGGCGCGCTGGCGAGGATGTGTCGAGACCACCGCTGGGGACGACTTCCACCGACAATGGCGGAGTGCCTCCGCCACCCCTATGGTGGGTTTTTTCCCGACCGCCGATCGGGCGGCGCCGAAGGTGGACTCGGCCGAGGGCGGTGTCACGGGCCCCGTGGCCACGGATCCTCGGGGGGTGATCTTGCGCTGCGGCCGTCGCAGCTGCTCTCTACCGGAGGTGGCTTTCGTGGAAGCGACGGCCGACTTGACTTTGGCGGGGGGCAAAGAGGGCGCGCGCCACGCACCCGCTTCGCCTTGTAAGTGTATTATTATTTTATTTTGGAGCATTTTTCTTTTGGCAAAGCCGCCGAGCGACTCTTGCATCTTTGCAACGCACGGCGCCTATCTTGGGGTGATCGTGGGCGTGTACATCGGCCCCGCAAGTAACGCGCGCGTGATTTTGGTGACCCTTGCTGGGTCGGGCGAAGTCGCGGCGGCGTCCGAGGGCGCGTCGCCGAGAGGGACAGAGCCCCACCCGAGGTCGTGCCAAGAAGAACTTCCGCCGCCCGGCTGGGACTCCTCCGGACGACGTGATCGCCGCTTCGAGGATGAGACAACGCTGCCGGTGATCGCGCCCACCGTGGCGAGCCGGCGACGGAGGTGCCCGACCCCACGCCCCGTGGGAGGTGTCGACCGATGCCCTCAGCGCAAGTCGCCGAGGGGATTCGAAGGTTGACTCGTCACCCTTGCCCATGGTGCTTGACGGGTGGCGCCCCGCCTGAACGGCGGCGAAGAGGAGGCGCGCCGGGTGTAATTCCCGGTCGAGGCCATGGGTGAGGCGGAGGAGAGCGAGCGGGCCACCCTTGGCAAAGCGCTACTGGGCGCCGAGCCGAGATAGGGCGATCCGTGAAGGTCTAGCCTTGCTCTAAAGTCTTCCACCAGTATACCGGATATGATGGTCGGGAGTCCACCACGCCTGTAGGTCACCAAAAGTTCGATTCGCTGCACATTTTTGATAGTTCTTCCGCGACTAACTGAGTGTCCACATTTTTGCAAAGACTTATGGATCGCCGCGCCAGTCGAGCTTTGCAGCCCGACAAGCGGGCGTGGCAGCAGCGTGAGGAGTGCAATCGGTGCGCTTGAGTGCGCTTAGCCCAGAGGCCTGCGCATTAGCGGGCGGAGGCGGTGGTGATCCGCCAAGGATTTGAAGAGGCCACAAAGGCCCTTCATGATGAGCGCCTAGGAGCCAAGGCTTTGAGGGCTAAAATGGCGGAATCGAGTCCTCTCGACGGAGGTCACCGAGGCTAAGGATGCCGCTGTTGCCGCTGAGGGGATCGCGCAGACGCAGTAACACGCCCGCGACCGAGCGAACAAGGCTCGTGGGGACGCCGCCGAGTTCGCCCGAGCGGCGATCGCCGTATGAGGTGGCCGAGCCAAGACTTCATACAAGGCGCCAAGTCGGCCGCAACCACCAACTCCGGCCGGTAAGTGTCTCAATTCTTCAATTAAGTTTGGGGGTGCACCCACAGGCAAACTTATCCAAAATCTCCGCACCGCAGAGGCGCAGAAGAATCGAAGGCCGCGGAGGCGCAGAGAACGCTTCGCCGCTCGTGACGTGGCGATCGTGGCCGGACGAGGCCCGGCGGCGTTGAAGGTTGGCCGAGGACGGTCGGGCCGAGATGAGCGCCGAGCCGGAGGCCCTCCGCAAGGCCGGTCGAGGTCTGCGACCGATCCTTGAGCCGGCAGCCCGAGTGCCTTGCCCCGCTACCGTCCGGAAAAGCGATGTAGAAGAGGCGGTGGTCACCGGCGCCGCGCTTGAGCTTCATCGGCGCCGTCAACACCATCTCGCATCACGACGGCATCGACTCGCGGTGGTGGGGAGCGGCGAGCTGGGAACCGGATCGACGAGGAGATCGACGGCTCGAGCCTTGGCCGAGCCGCGACGCCCCGAGATCGCCACCGATCCCGCCGCAGCCGCCTTCCGAAGCTGAGGCGACCAACTCTCCGCCGCCACCGGCCGCCTCACAAGAAGAGTAGAAAAAGTTAGCTTTATCCTTCTTAGATTGTAAAGACCGTTATTTAAACAATCTTGAAATTATCAAGTCCCGTAATCGCCCCTCGCCCTTTTCGTGATTTAGGATGAGGTTGGTCGACTCATAGCCCTAAGGACCGCAGGGCCACTTGTGCGTAGGTCGGGTTGTTTTGGGAGGAGCGAGGTGGATTGGAGACTTGGCTATGCAATGTTAGGCGACTTGTGAGGGATAGGAGTGTTCTAGACCGGCCAGGATCTTTCCACTCTGCACTTCCTTCTTCCGCAGTGCTACTTAGCAACCGAGTACCGGGCGAGGCCGTAACACTTGGGTTGAAAGGGTTACCGCCGATGGACCTCATGACCAGCCGGTCACGCACTTCATAAGTGCGTGGGATAGCCGAGTTCGTATGGGGAGGAGGTTCTCGCCGACCCAAAGGTCACTCCACTCGGGTACTTCCTTCTTCCGCCGGCGTTAGCAACCATAGCCCGGGCGAGGTGAGCACTTGGGTCAAAGGAGTTACCGCTCGGAAGGACCTTGTGGTCCTGGGTCATCAACCCGCAAGTGCCGACCGGGAGCACTCGAACTGGTGCAAAGGCGCTCTAGCCGTCACGACGGCGCACTGTGTGCCGGAAGGAAGAAGGTAAAGAGCATGCTAGGAAGAGGAAAAGAATTTAGGATAGAATCGCCTTAACTTTTCAATGTTCCTGCATTAGGGAGGATGCGACCATCGGCGCCCTTGAGTCGGAAGGTGCCGTGCCTGAGAACTTCCACGACGGTGAAAGGACTTCCCTGTGGCGCCGCTTGTGCTTATCTTTGGTTGTCCGACCGACGCAGTAACCAAGTCGCCACCAAGGATCGCCCTCGAACTTGGCGGCCGTGGTAGCGCGCAGGCTTGCCGATATCCGTCGACCGCAGACGGCCACGCCGCGCGCCTCGCCGAGCCGGGTCGGCGGCGCCTTGTTGCAGGCGAGCCCCGAGCCTCATCAAGGCTTGCAATCCGGGAGCCGATTCCGTGTCAAGGCAAAACGGCTTCGCCGAACACCATAAAGAAGGGTGTGAACCGGCCGCCGGCTCGGCGTGGTCCGCAGACTCCAGAGCACGAGGGCAGCTCGGCTACCCAATACCGCGAAATGCTCGAGCCGATCGAAGATCCGCGCTTGAGTCCTTGAAGGATCATGCCGCTAGTGCGCTCGACCGGCCGTTAGTCCGCGGATGGGCTATCGCGCCCAATCGACACGGATGTTGAAGTCGCCACGTAACTCGAGAAATTCCTTCCCGTGAACTCGTGGTTCCGTTGTCGGTGATGATGGAGTTTGGGACTCCAAACCTAAAAACGATGTCGCGGAAGAAGATGGCCGCTTGTACCGACGTGGCGCCACGACCGGCTTGGCCTCTATCCACTTGGTGAACTTGTTCACCGCGACGAGTAGGTGGGTGAAGCCCCCGGCGCTTCCCGAAGGTTCGACTAAATCGAGTCCCCGCACGGCAAAAGGCCACGTGATGGGGATCGCCTGTAAAGCTTGGGTCGGCAGATGCGCTCGCCGAGCAAAGAACCGCATCCTTCACAAAGCGCACGATATGCTCTGGCCCCGACACGCGGTTGGCAAGAGAAACCTTGTCGAAAGGCCTTTCCCACAAGAGATCGGGTGCTGCGTGGTGACCGCAGACTACCGTATGTCATCCAAAGCAATTGCTTTCCTTGGTCGGTCAAGATACATTTTGGAGGACCCGAGGGACTCCTTTGTAGAGGTCCGGGCCGATCAGACGAAGGATTTTGCTCCGCCGGCGAGGCGCCGGCCTCGGTCGGGTCGTGGGAAGTGACCCGTCCACAAACGGTCGATGTAGGGCCTCCTCGGTCGGACTCGAGTGCTAGCACACCGCGGGCAGATAACGAAGATCCCGGCGACAGGCTCTGCATGGAGGCAAGATTGGCGTGTGATCGGCCTCGCCATTGTAACGCGGTAGCTATGGTGAAGCTCGAAACCCTTGAAGCGCCTCGAGCCGCGTACTTCTCGACAAAGATGCGGTTACGCGGCGCCTCGGGGCCCGCAGCCTTCATGACTTGGTCGACGACAAGCTTGGAGTCCCCGTGGACGAGAGCGGGCGAGCACCGAGGTCGGCAGCGATCCGAGACCGCTGACGAGAGCCTCAGACTCGGCAATGTTGTTGGTCGCGCCGAAGAGCAACCTAATGGCGACAGAAGCTCTCGAGTGGGGAGATGATGGCGACTCCGCGCCGCGCCATTCTTGGTGTAAGACCCGTCGAAGTACATTGTCCAAGACTCGGGGTCTTCGACCACCGGTGGTGCTCGGGCGGTCCACTCGACGACGGTCGGCCGAGCTCGCGACTTGATCGCCGTCCGAGGGACGATATTATGCCATGGCCGCTAAGCTCGAGCGCCCATTTGGCTATCCTTCCCGAGGCATCGCGATTGTGGATGATCTCGCCTAGTGGGGACGTGGTCACCACGGTGATGGCGTGTTGATCAAGTAGTGAACGAGTTTCCTCTTGGCGAGCACCGCGAGAGTAACTTCGCACTGTGGTACCGAGTCTTGGACTCGGAAAGTACTCATCGATGAAGTAGACCGCCGCTGTACCTTGAGCTCACGGCCTTCTTACGCCGCTTCCACCACGAGGGCGCACCGACGACTTGGGTAGTGGCGCGATGTAGAGGAGCAGCAGTTCACCTCGTGCCGGGCGACCAGGGTGGCGGCGAGGACAGAAGGCCTTCAAGCGGGTGAGGCCTCCCGAGCCTCGTGTCCAAGCCCAAGCGTCGGATTTCTTGAGCAGCTCAGAGCTAAGATTCGCGTTCGCCGAGGCGAGACACGAACGGCTCAAAGCCGCCAGCATCCGGCCACCGACCCTTTGAGGTTGCCGACCAGGGCCCATCCTCGCGATCGCGAGATCTTCTCCGATTGGCCTCGATGCCTCGCTTTCGAGACGATGAAGCCTAAGAGCTTTCCTTGGGGACCCCAAGACGCACTTCTGGTTGAGCTTTATGCGAAACCGTCAAGGTTCGCGAAGTCTCTTCTAGGTCGGCGATAAGGTCGTCACCTTTTCGGTCTTTACGACAATATCGCCGACATATGCCTCAACGCTGCGGCCGATCCGTCATTGAAGCACGCTTGCATACATCGCTGGTATGTAGCGCCCGCGTTCTTCAGCCGAAGGGCATTGTGACATAGCGTAACCAGCCGAACGGAGTGATGAAGGAAGTCGCGGTGGTCGAACTCCTTTAGCGCAACTGTGGTAGCCCGAGTAGGCATCCGAGAAGGAAAGAGACTCGCACCGGTGGAGTCGATGACTTGGTCGATGCGAGGTAAGGGAATGGGTCCTGGGGCATGCTTTGTTGAGACTCGTATAGTCAACACACATTCTCCATTGCCCGCTCTTCTTTTTACAAGTACTGAGGTTGGCTAGCCACCTGTGGTGGCGCACCTCTTTACTTAACCCCGCCGCCAAGAGTTTGGCGATCTCCTCCTATAACCTGCGCCTTTCCTCGCCGGCGGGCGCAGCGCTGGGCGACCGCTTTGAGCCCGGTCTGACGCTCAAGGAGTGCTCGGCGACCTCCTTTGGAATGCCCGGCATGTCGGAGGACCTCCATGCGAAGACATCTTTGTTAGTGCGGAGGAAGTCGACGAGCCGCTTTCCTATTTGGCGGGAGCGCGGCCCGACCCAGACGGTCTTGGTCGGATCACGTGGATCGACCGTGACCTCCTTCGTGTCCTCGGCGATTTGAAGGATCCCGCCCGATTTGTCGGATTCGTGGACGGACTCGCGCTTCCTTCCCGAGCTTGTTGAGTTCCGCAGAGGCAACGATCGCCGAGGCGCAGCTCGCAGCCGCCGCGCGCCGCAGATTGAAGGCAAGCTGGAAGGACGATGCCGCGGTGATGACTCCACGCGGTCCGCATCTTCGCCTTGAGGTAGGCGAGCCGGGATCGCCATGAACTTGGCGTAGCATGGCCTCCCAGATGGCGTGGTAGGCGCCGGAAATCCACGACCTCGAAGGTGAGGGTCTCGGGCGGAAGTTTCGGCCTCGAAGGTGACGGGCGGTCGACCGCCGAGCGGATGGGCTTGTCGCCCGGATGACGCCATGGAAAGGTGCCCGCTGGTCGGAGGCTTGAGCGCGGGACCCCATAGCGCCGAACGCCTCAACGAGGATGTTGAGGCCGCCGCCCCGCCCATCGCGACCTTCGTGAGGCGCCGCCCGACGACGGGCCGACCACCGCCGGTACCTTCCTACCGTGGACGCGACGGGTGATCGGTCCGATCAAAGGTGATCGGGAACTCCACCACCGAAGATATTGGGGACGCCTGCGGCGGTGTGGACCTCGCGATAAGCGAGCTTGAGTCGACGCTTGTCGACGAGCAAGCCGGTCCTCCGAAGATCATGAGGCGGCCGCGGGCTCGGGAACTCGTCGTCGCCTTCTTCTCCGCCGTCGCGGGCCGCGGCGGCTTCTTTCCTTTGCTCCGCGGCGCGGTGGGGACGCTAGAGAGATAGCGCCAGACTTCGCGATCCGGATTTGTGCTTGACGGAGAACCCATGGTTTGGGCATGGGCCGCCCATCAATTTCTCGGTGGTCGGGGCGACGGCGGCCGCCGCTCGCCGCTGGCAGGGCGGTCGACCGTGGCGACCACTTGGGTCTCACGGACCGCTTCGCGCCGCTCGCTTGTCAAAGCGGCGGGAGGAGACCGGCTTGACGCGGGCTCGCTGGGCCTTTCCTCCTCGAAAATAGCCCCACGGCCTCCTCACGGGAGGCGGTTGGTGGCGATGTCGAGGAGTTCCTTGGTGGTCCTGGGCTTGAGGCCCCACTTGTGCACCAAGGCCTTGCAGAGGTGTCAGATGAAGGCTCCCACGACATCGGCGTCGGAGATGTCGGGAGCTTGTAACGGGCGGAAAACCGCCGGATGTAGTCCCGAGAGTTTCCCCGGTCGCTGCTTGCAGCCCTTCAGTCTCAGGAGTTTCGTGGCGCCAGGTGCTCGGAAGTTACCGACGAAGAGATTCTTCAAGTCGGCCCAGCCTCGACAGCTTTTGGCGGCAGTACTCGAGCCAGCTCGAGCCGAGTCCGCGAGGTAGATGGGGAGGTATCTTGGATGATGAAGAGATCATCCGTCGCTTCCCACCCCGCATGCGAGCCGGTAATCTTGAGCCGACACACCGGGTTGGTGGCCCCGGTACTTGGCAATGTTGGTAGGCGCCGGAATCGGGCGGGAAACTACCTGGCGGATCCTTGGCAAAAAGCCCGTGGTCCAGACCATCGGGGCTCGGGCCGCGATAGTGGCGCCACCATCCGCAACACGTGAGTGGCGGCGCCCTCCGCCATCTTCGCGCCGAGGGTGGCGCGATGTCGAGGCATTACCGAGGCGCTGGCGCACCGGTACGCGGAGGCCCGGGTGGTGCGGTCTTGGCCGCACCCACCGGCCTCATGCAAGCAGACGGGCCCGGTGGCGGAAGTAGCGCCGGTGGTAGGAGCCGAGGCTCATGATGTGCCGCGACGGCCAAGGCTCCACCACCAAGGTTCCGTAGGTAGCTCGCCTCGGGTTTGCGGGCTCGGAAGGCCTCTGAGCAAAGATTGGGCCGCAGCCCACGTTTTGGCTCGCGTGAGGGAAAAACCGGGGCGCGGATTTCGCCCCACCTTGTGGTGCTCTTGGCGCAAGCGCCCGCAGGCGCTGCCGCCAAGACTTGCACGGCTCGGCTCGCCCCGCCCAGTTGGCTCGAGCCGGCCGAGCTCACTTCTTCGCTCCTCCACTCTCCGCGTTGAGTTGGGCTCGCGTAGCGAAGCTCGAAGGCGTTCAAGGGCGCCTGGGCCGGGTATTCCCTCCCAGGCCTCGGCGCCGGACGGGGACCGTCAGAGCGCGGTGGCTACGACCAAATCACTGCGGCTCGCCACGCTGCACTCGCGAGTGCCGTCTGCGGCGCGGATACTCCGCGTCGGAGCTGGAGCCGTGGTCGAAGAGTCTTCCAAAGAACTCGTGGGACGAGGTTGGCATGTAGCCGCCATCGCCACCGGGCCGCGAGCCTACGGGGTGACATGGTCACCCGCCCCGCCTATGGGAGTTACGACCGCGGCGAGCACTCCTCGGGTTCCGGCCGGGGCCGCAGGGCGCCCTGCCGAGCTTGGCGGCGGCCGGAGAGGACGCCAAGCTCAGCCGGCGCTGTCTTCCGAGACGGCGGGACGAAGCGTGAGCCCTCCCGCCGGGTGACGGGCGGTCGAGGGAGCCGGCGGATCCGGTTCCCTGCCAGCATCATGCCGTCGCAGATGGGTGGATGCCATCGTGAGATAAACGGAACCGAGATGGTGATGAAGACGCGCGAAGTCCCCTACAGCGGCGCGCCAACCGCTTGCGGGGAGCGGCAAGTAAAATTTGTAAGTCTAGGGGTCGCGCGTTCCACTCACTGAATGGTTAGACTCGTGAGTCCAAGATGTATACCGTTCGGGCCAAGGTCCCTACCCAGTTCGTGTGTGGTGGTGTTGTATTACTCTTGGTACATGATGATCGCACAAAGTTTTACAAGCGAGAATGCCAATGGCTTAGCGAGAGGAGTTTGATAGCGCTCTCCCTTTCTTGTTCTTGCTCGTTGTTTTCGATCGCTTAGCCCTCGCCTCCTTTTATACAAAAGGAAGGGGCAGGTTACATCGAGTTAGGAGGAAGCGAGGCGACCTACACTAGGAGCTCCTGGCCCTTCGTCCCGTGGACTGTCGCCACCCGCCTTGCCCATGCCGGGTTGGTAGCCTTGGTGGTCAAGGAGGTTAGGTATTTCGGGAAGTAGCACTTGCCCTCTCGTGATCCTTGCGAACGCCGACGCCGAGGTGCGTGGACGCCGTGCCGCGGGAGGGAGCGCGCCGTGGCCCGACGTGACCGGTTGATGGGCCGAAGCTTTGTCTTCTACAATACCGATCTTCTTGGGAAGGAGCCACCGCCTCGTATAGTCGCCCGATTGACTTTATCCGAGGGTACGTGGCGGTAGGCGGTGAGGACTTGACACGCGGCACTCGGCGCTCACCACCTTGGTTTGGTCGAGTCGGGAGATCCCGCCCGCCAAGAGGGGTGGATCATTGTCTGGTCGGATTCGCTTCTCGGCGGCCTGGCGGATGCCTCGCTGTCTCGCAGTGAATCGGTCGTGGCGGGCGCGTGCGGCTGTTAATGGAGATATGCTTGAGGTGGCTCGTTGCTTGTTTCTGTTGGGGTATTCTTTTTATTAGTATTCGTCATATATATATATATATATATATATATATATATATATATATATATATATATATATATATATATATATATATGCTACCTTGATATCCTATAATTACTTTATGTGTGATTATTTAGTATAAATTATCTTTGATGTGAATGGCGTAGTAGTAGCTATTCATACTAGATAATATTGCCATCCTTGTATGTTTTAGCCATATTCACCTTGACAAGCTTGGTATGGTTAAGTTAACACATTGAATTTGTTGGTAGTGACCATGCTAAAATTAGAGTCATAACAAACTTGTTTCATATGGTATAAGCAAATGTTGGCAAGTTATGGTGGTTTATGAAAATGGTAGATGCCGAAGGCAAGAATGGATGCTAATGGTGGGTTCCTTACGAACCGGGTTATGGTTACTCTTGCCTAAAGCACATAAAGACTACAAAAACTTTTGCCAAGATTTAATGACATAGTTCTCGTTCCATCCATGTGATTGTTCGTTCGAACTTAAACGTACGTTGTTTTATCTGCATAATATTCCCGCATGTATAGGCTTGTTACTAGTATACCTTTGTGGTCAGTATTCCAATAGACGTGAGCGGTCATAGTTTAACCTTTGTACTACTGGTTGAACTTGACAATAGTAGATCCTGTTTAGCAGCTGATGCATGTCCCATGTGTTAAATTCGACAGATCATCTACTGGATGGAGACTAGTGTAGTAAAGTAGTATCTTGTTCTTGGCATCTCAACCCTGATACGGTTGTGGTATCATATGGGTCGTAAAGCTGAGCAAAACTCTCCAAAAGTTAACTTAAGTGTCGATAAGTCGTGCTTTCGATTAATGAAGCTGTGTTGATGGGTGATACCAGATATCATGCATAAGTAGATGTTCTTGATAATTAAAATGTAGATATTGTGATCATGTTGTCATTATCACTTAGTAACAACCCTCATAAAATTCATACTCTTCATAAATCTAAAAATGTCTTCGCAAAACTACAAGGAAGATAAATAATAGGTCGTAGATTACACTATGACGGCCACATGCATATATCTAATAGCACTACCACGTAGCCTGTTGAGTACGCAAATACTCACGCTTGCATATTAAATTTTAGTAGAGAATCTATATCTTTAGGAAGAGGATCCTTATGATGAAGTATATTAGGAGGATTGGAATGATGATGATTTTAATTTCTAGGTCACTCCTATGCTCAGGCTTGTCTATGGGTGTAGTTGAGAGTCTTATATGTATTCTAAGTAAGTCATATGTTTTGTTACGCTCTGTACCCCTTCTTATGTGTAGCTACCCCGGAATCATATCAAAGTTTTGTACGATAGCACAAGCATGCACGGTCTCAAGAATGAAGAAGATGAATCCCGTACAAATAACCAAAATAACAATGTTGAAGCAACCACGACAAGAGAGAAGATTTGGCAAAGCCAACCACAATTCTTTAAGCACAACCTCAAAATAGTACAAAGGATTGTTGCTTTCTCATAATCCTCTCGAACATTTTTGGACCTTTGGATCCTTGCCCTATACTAGAATCTAGTACTAAAGAATAACCTATCCTCTAATCCTCTCGTGCACCTCTAGCTTTGGATGAGTTGGTTTGTTGCTTCTTGGTTGATTGAGTTCTTGAAAGACCATGTGGAGGTCTATCCATGTTTGTGATGAATTATTGACAGTCTTTTGAGCATGTGGTGCTAGAGTTTGTTTTTGAATTTGAAGCAATTTGAGAGCTGTCAGTGTTGGGCGGCACTACCATCGTTGTAACGGTGGTAGTGCCGGTCCTGCGAAGCTACCAGCCTGGGTGCGGTAGTATTTTTATAGAGAGGTATTCCTCTGGGTTTTTGCACAACGGCACTACCGGCGTGCTAGGAGCGGTAGTGCCGGGGGAGCAGCACTACCGGCCCAAAGACGCCGTAGTTATTTTCCAGAAAGGGTACTCTTGGGGGTTCCAGGGCGAGCGGTACTACTGGCCAACTGATGAGGACATCACTACTACAGATACGACCACATCTGGTTGGACCAACTCCAACACGTCATCCATGGCCCAAGAAGAGAGAGATATCAAATACATCACGTTCTGGAATCCAATTCGGCCTTCAGATACCAGCCTGAAGGAAAACGAGCATACCCTTTCCATACAGCGTCCGATTGGAGAGTTCTTGAACTGATTAAAAGATTACTTCGAGATCTTTCGAATGGATTTGACCCCACCTAAAAATTCCTTCGGAGCACTCCGCAATCGTTAAAACAAGTCGGGTCAACTTTCCAGTCCGAGTCAAACTTAGGCCTTGGGCCTTGTAAGAGTCCTATTCGGCCACTCCTTTGTGTTGACCAAACCCCCCCTTCTGTTTTACTTATATATAGCTAGGGAGCCCTCCAAATTTAATTGGGTTTTGTTTAGTTGTAGTTTTCCTTGATGAAACTATTTGGTATTCTCTTGTTCGGCGAGGTCAACAGCAATACGTGCTTGGAACCCCACATCAATACTTCGATTATATTTGCAATTTAAGATTGTTTTTGCTTTGTTCTTCGATTGCTTGCAGGAATTGATCTTCGTGATCAGGTCAACCGGGTTTTGGCACGGTTGATAACAATTTGGAGTTTGGTTCAACGATTGCTTGGTGTTGGTCATGTTTCGGTCGTAGCCTGGATCATGAGGGTCATCTCCACAAATCGATAGTTATCCATCTCACCAAAAGATCGGGACTCTAATTAAGCCTCATCAGGTGGTATCAAAGCTTTCGTTGATCGGTGAGAATTTCAGTACATTAGATTAGTTTTTGTTTTCTATCCTAAATTGAAAATCACTCCACAAAAATTCAACCAATAGATCCAATCTGGTATTTTAGTACATTTTGTTAGGTTTTGATCTATTAGAGTCCTTGTTTTAGTTGCTGATCGTTTTTCCTTCACGTAGCTTTTCTTTCAATCTGTCTAGTACTTTGTTTTGTTCATAACTTTTGCATACGAGATCGGATTCTTGTGTTCCTACACTTTCTTGAAACCTTGGAACGAGCTCTACAAAAACCTAGTTGGGCACAGACTCTAATTCCGTATCCAAATCTGTTTAATCTGGACGTCAAATTTGGTGAAGCTAGTTGTACTTCAAATCCAGATCTGTTCGGTATTTTGATCATAATTCTCATGTCCGAACTCCGATTGAGAAGTTTTTGTACTTTCCTAAATCCTTGAAGAGTCCTCTACAAAAACGTTTTTGGACAACCTTTGTGATTCAGAATCTTTCAAACCGAATTTAATTCGGATTCGAAATCGATCTCGTTAGGCTGAAATTGGGACTATTCTGTGGTGTTCAGTTTTTGAGCCATAACTTTCACACCCGAGCTCCAAATTGCATGTTCTGCATCAGATCAAAGTCGAGGTATAAGCTTCAATTCAGATCAGATGAAAGCTGAGGGTATAAGCTTCAATTCTTTCCATACTGAACCTTCCAAATTCGGTTGTTTTCAAACTTTAATCTAGGCGATAACTCTGCTGCCCTTGAAACACTGAATTAGGGTTTCTTGTATCATTCTGAGATTAAGCTTCTTCCTTTGAGTAAAATAGAATCTACAAACCATCAAACCCAAAAATATCAGTACACCTACCATTGGGAACCAATTCATTCCTTGTGAATACTTTGATCCTATTTGAGACTAGCTTGTTGATATTGCTTAAGGCTGCTCTTCTTGATATATTGCATAATTTTGAATTATCATATCATACCATGTTGTGATATCAAGTTAGGGATTCCAAAACTTTGTTCATATTAGTGTTGGCTGAAAGTCACCCAAAGAAAAAAAAGAGAAAGAAAGATGAAGGATCGAGATGGCGAACAGAGGGGGTGAATGATCGCAACTTAAAATTTTCCCCCAAAAATAATATAAATAAGCCCGCGAAGAAAACACACAAGAGGAGTCGACCAAGATGAGCCACTTGCTATCTGGACGGTGCTACCATAGGAGGGCTGGTAGCATTGATCGAGGGGCGGTAGTACCGGGCTCAAGAACAACTCAAGAACAGCCTGAAGAATCAACACGACCTTAAAGCAAATTTCGAGGAATGTTTTGATCGGTTGGATAAAAACTCACGAAACATGGTAGATAAGATCCTTGGGATGTCATGAATTTATTCCAACCTTCAATCGCAAGGATTGATGTCAAAGTTCCAACCTTTTTGCCCGGGAAGGAAGAACGCACCAAGTTTTGAGCAAATTGAAAGAAATTGATTCAGGACTTGCTCATGGGGTTTTGATGATCAAGATGAACTTGAATAGCCTCTCACACGTTCCAGAAAGCAAAAGAACAAGTAGGGACTTGAAGAAACGCAATTTACAAGATCATTCACTCAAGAACGCAAAATCCAGTTTCTTGCAAGAAAACACATGGATTGCCTAGATGATTGGGATATGATCTAAGAAAAGATTCATCCAACAATCAATATCTTTGGCATAAGAATCGTAAGCTTGTAGGAAGGGAGGCAAATCCAAATTGCATAAATGTAAATTGCAAGAGAGTAAATGCAGAAATTATATGCGTCATATAAATGCGTAAAGGAAATCGAATATAGATGAAAACATTTTCATTTCTGGAAGGAGAGGTTTACAAAGCCTCACAACAAGTGGGCAAAGCTCAAAGGAGTACGAAAACCTCAAAACCTTCAAGAGGAGGAAGGCCACCCCTCCCCCTCTATTTATACTACACTTAGGTCACTACCACCCTTTGATGAGTCCCTTAACCCTAGGGCAATCCATCAAGGGCTAGGATTGACCCATTCACACAGCCATGTAAGGGCTAACCCAAAACCCTTCACACAAACCGGATTTTCTTGCACGGTTTTCAAAGCAAACTAACTAGACTCGCTATCCTATCTACTAAACCGCGATCCGACGGCCCTCATTGATCCAAGCAGCTTCTAGCTAGCATCTCATCAGTTTCTTGTCTTCTTGGCTTGCACTGACTCCGTCTCCGATCATTTTCCGGCGATCCTCGACTGTTTGGACCTCCGACGCTCCTCGCTTAGTCCCGGTCATCCTCCGCCTCACCATGATTAAAACCCGACATCCTGCAAACATCAAAAACAAGGAAACACCTCACATAGCCTTACCCACAAAGATATGCAATAGATTTATCAAAGTCCACAAATCGAAATTCAACTTTATTCATCCTGGCCGGTGCTACCACCCTCATGCCGGTAGCACCGCCCATAGTGGACCGGTGCTACCATCCCTAGGCCAGTAGCACCGCTTTACGCCAGACCAGAAAAACACCTTCTCTGGATTTTTCACACCGCTCCAAGGGCCGGTGCTACCGCTCGCCCAGTAGCACCGAGCTATCATGGCCGGTAGAACCGCCCAGCAAAATCCCCTAAAAACACCCTCTCTAGAAATATCACACCGGCCATTTGGTCCGGTGCTACCACCCGCCCGGTAGCACCAGGAAAACAGAGAAGACTCAAATTGTTTCAAATTTCAATTCCAATTCAAATCAAACTCAAACCAAAGCATGCCAAGCTCAAGTTTAGTCAAAATACTCATCACAAACCTGGGTAGACCTCCACATGGTCCTTTAATCTCCCCCTTGATGAGTATATTGACAAACACACGAAAAGGCATAAGTTTTGAGTTTGATAAATGAAGAAGAAAGCAATTTTAGTTGCAAAGTCAAATTTGGTCCAAAGAAAAGAATTGAGATCATGACCAAGTTGACGAAAGGGATTTTGGAGCTAAAGCTAAACTCAAGAGGATTTGGATTTGGAGTTAAATTTAAGAAATAGCAAGTTTTCCACAAAAACTCTAAAATCTAATCATAAGTGCCCAATGTGATTATGTGATTATGATCCAAGATCATAAGAACCAAATAAGCATTCACATTTTTTATCTTTTTAATGATGTCTTTTCTACGTTTTCTCCCCCTTTTGGCAATATAGGCATCAAGATTTCTCCCCCTTTATTTGAGTATGATATGCATCCTAGGAGAGCTTTGAAGATTATCCAAGTGACCATAAAGACAAGATATAACACAAAGCTATTTGAATGACAATTGAGACTAGGCTAAGACATGTCCAAGTGCAAATATAAAATTTTGCTAGTAAGCCTTGTTTTTTTTTAAAAAGTCATCTTTAGGCAAGATTTGGCATGTGCAATGCTGGACAGAAGTTTCAAAACTAGAAGCAAAGCCATTCAAAGGATCAATTGGAAGACCTAGAGTTCAACCTACTCAACACTTTGGAGAATCTAGAAGTGCATACAAGGTCCTTTGATCTCATATTACTCTTCATTGAATGCAAATTTTGCTTTAAGATTGTAAAAGACATAGCGGGGTGCAAATGTTTGACATAATTTGCATTCTTTACCCACATATGTTTTTTTATTTGCATTTTTCAAGTGATTGACTAAAGCCATTTTCGATCATCTCAAGAGAAACTCTTAAGAGAATGATCTTGGTCTTACACAATATATTCCAAGTTCATCCCAAGTGCAATGGGAGGCAGTCTCGTGAATATAAAGTGTTGAGATCAATTTTGCACAAAAGAGTCAAATTTTTCTTGATTTCATTTTAGCACATATGAACAATTTTGAAGGACTTAAATATGGATCAATCTAGTTTTACCCAAGTTGCTATAGGGACTCTAGAGGACTCCAAAATTTCACAAATCATAGTAAATACCCCTAGAGAAGAAACTTAGCAAGAAAAAGCAACATGTCTTATCTAGTTTTTCATTGAAAGCACATTTTTCAATTTCTTTTGCAAGCTTAGTAAGATAAATAAACTTGGACATATTTAAGCTATAGACTTTCCCTATATAACGTAGCATGGTATATAGCATGAAGAATCGATCATTTGCATAATAGACAAAGCTCATAAAATAGAAAATAAAGTCTATACGCTATGCATGAAGATTCCCAAACTCCCCCTCAACATGTGGATCAATTTTAAGTACGAGTTTTGGTTCAAGTTGAGTTATTTGTAGAATTAAGCTCAAGGAAAAACCAAATGAACTCAGTCGAAACCAAAAACACAGAATGAGGAGAGAAAGATCAAGAAACTGCAAATTGGGTGGCTATAGAGTATAGAAAAGATAGTAAAGAACACTAAGGCTCAAACTCGCTATCATCTTCCCCAATGACTGACATAGAGAAGCTACCTCTAGATCCCAAGCTGAGTGCACACAGACCCTGTCTACCCAGGGGCCCCAACACCTGCTAGACTTAGGGCCTATTTGTTTTGGCTTTTTCACTGGCTTAAAAGCATAAAAGTCAAAGCCAAAACAAATAACTGACTTTTAAGTCGGGCTTAAAAAAAACCAAAGGCCTCCATATAATTATAAGCCAAAAGCCAGTTGAGAGGTGCTTTTTTGGGTTTTTTTGGGATGAAATAACCCTTTGCCACTGGAAGTCTCCAAAATTACCCACCAAATGCCATCATATATAAACTCAAGAATCCTTTTCCCATCTCCTCATTTCTCCTCGTCTTCTCTCGTTCCCCTGTGCGACATGCCTTCTCCCTCCGTCGCTCTGGTCTCTGCCGTCCCTGACCTCCTCCCTCCTCCTCCGTCCCCATCCTCCTTCCTCCTCCATCGACCCAAATCCAGCGCGGCGTGGGTTGAGGCTGTCAAACCTGAGCTTGGAGCAGCGGGAGGCTACAGGGTCCGGGCATGGCGCAGGTGGAGCTGAACTGATCTGGCCGTAGCACGGCGGGAGGTGGTCGGATTCGACGTGGCGTGGGTGGAGGCAGGTGGACTCGAGGGTGGAACGGCGGGAGGCGGGTGGAGGCGGCCGAATCTAGCACAACAAGAGGCGATCGAATTCACCTCATCAAGCCCCTCAGTATATGTTTTTATTTAGTTTGACGAGAGTTCAGAATTGTTATGCTATTTTCAGTCTAAGAAGAGTTCAAAATTGCCATTTAGTAAGAGTTTCATGTTGATAAATAAATATGCTCAGAATGAAGTTTGATCTCAAGATTAATCTATGTTTTTCAATACGACATTCGGTGAAAAAATTATGAAACATTTGTCTTAGATAAATCAGTACATAAGAAAAGTCCTTATAACCTTAAAGGGTATTTAAAAATTTCTAGCAATAAGCTAAACCATCCAACCTATCAAAAAGTCTAGATACCAAACAGCATGTGACGGCTTAAAAGCTCGTTAGCTAAAAAGCTAGCTTTAAGCCAAAAGCTAAAAAGCCTAAGTCGAAATAAAAAGGGCGTTATAAGACTGAGGGAACTCAACCTAGAGGGAAGAGAGAACAACTAATTTTGCATGATAGCAACCTAAAGCACAAGATAAGAGGTCCCTGCAAAGCATGTCAGAAGTCTAAGTGAAGTGAACTCATAACTCTAGAGAATAAACCCCATAAGCACCTAAAACAAAACAAGAGAAAGGAAAAATTGAAAGAAAAATATAATACATAGTATACAAACCAGCTCCCCCTCACAACAAGCCGTAAGGGCACATGACTCTAAGCTCACTCCTCAGGGCAACAAACCTGGAGCTATCCAAAGGCTTGGTGAAATATCGGCTATTTGGAGGTCTGATGTAAAGATTGTGTCCCGATCTTTCGATGAGAGCGATAACTATCGATTTGGTGGAACAGACTCTGATGATCTGACTACAATATACAACGACGATGCACCTTAGCAATCGCTAAACCAACTCCAAAGGGTTATTGATCTTGCTATGGGCACGATCAACCTGAACACGAGGTTCAATTCCTGCAAGCAACTAAAGAACAAGCAAGAATAATAGTAAAAGCAATCTGAAATTGCAAATAAGAATTGAAGGGAAAATCAAGGTGGGGTACTATTGAAGGTCTTGATAAGGTGGCTATCCAGCACAACTTGAAGACACAAAGTTTGCACTTGGCTAAACTAATCAAACAAAACCCAAGTATCTAAAGCGGCGGATACTGAATTTATAATAGGGATGGACATGAGAGGGATGTCCTAGGGTTGTGTGCAGCTAGGGGGGTGCACAAAACTTGGGCTTGGGCCTCCACACGCTTACAAGGCCCGAAACAGCCCAAAACAGTATTATAGTGTACTGTTTTAATGATTTCGACTGATCCACAATGAATCTGGAGTTGATATTAGATCCATTGGAAAGATCTCGTTGTAAGCTTTCAACCAAGTCCAAGATCACCCAAATCGGAGTCCATATACAAAAGTTATTCATATTTGAAGTCGATGCTGTCTCAGGAGGTCGAATTGGATTCCAGAACGTGATGGATTTGATCTCTCTCTCTTCTTGGCCCGTGGATGACGTGTTGGAGTTGGCACAACCAAATGTGGTCATATCCGTAGTAGTGATATCCTCATCATCCTCTCTTTCTTGAATTTGAGTTGTCCTCGACTCATGCTCAACTTTTAGCTTGTCCTCAACAAAGAATATTCTCATCTGAAAATAATCCACAAACCTCAATATTTTTTCCAGCATATAAAGGCATGTTGAAAGCTAGCACTCTTGGATGCTTCCTCCCCTCCGTGAAGGAAAGCCATCCTAGTAGATGTAGACGATGTAGAGGATGCCGTGAAGTGTCGCCAAACTGATATAGCATTGTTCATATCTAGGACGAGCATGGTCTCATCATTCTCCCTTTCTTGAATTGGAGTCGTCCTCGACTCCATCACATTCTCCTGCAAAATGTTAGTAGCAACAAAGAGCAAAGCAACATGCATATCTTTTGTGATCAAATCAATGGCTCGTGAATCACAATCACCTAAACACTCCTTTTCTTGAAAACTATCATATAGACTATAAACGAAAGTAGGGGTACTTGATATGATATTAAAATTATCAAATTGATCACATTGTTGCATAGTAAGTAGAGTTTTTAGATCTAAACAAATGTATACTCTATGCACTTTGTATTCTCCTTTATCATTATGTTTGCCAACAACATGAAAAATATTTCGCGATAACCATGGCAAATCAGAATGTACAAAAATCTTCTCCTTGAAACTATCTAGATCACACAGAACATCAAATTCAATGTAACCTAAAGTATTTAAAGAAGACATCAATTTAATCTCATCTTCTTCACTGCCAATGTGAATAACATGTTTATGTTCAGCGCAAGTGTTTAGTTCAAATATAAATGTTTCATGTTCATTCACTAGTTGTGTGAAGGACCGAAATGGCGATCAGATGGGGGGTGAATGATCCCAAACAGAATTTTCCCCCACTCAAAGTACTCCAAACAATCTCGCAATAAAAATCTGAAACACCCAAAAGTTTTCCTTCAAACTAGTGTTTCTTAGATTCGCACACCCTCCAAAACCCGAACAATTAGACAACTATGTGTACCCCTAGCTTGCATGGATGAGAACCATGAATCATGTTTGGGATTTTTTAATCACAATCCTGGTTGTCAAGTATCCAAACAAAGATGAATCAATTCAAAGACTACTTTTCTAAAAGAGATAAAGCTAAAACACCAAAGTCTCTTTCCAGAAAAAGTAAAAGCAGATTTTCCAGGAATTATCATCAATTGGAGCATGTGGTTGGTGAGTTTCTGTTGCTCTAAAATTTTTGAAAATTTTTCTCCCTGTGAGAAGTTGAGTCATGAAACAGTCCACCAAAAATTACCTCAAAAAGCTTTGTAGAATAAACATAAAAAATGAAGCATTACAGATTGTCAGGAACTTCGACCAGAAAGTTTGAGGCTCGGTTTTCACTTCATAGCACTGAAAAGGTGCAACCAATGGACTCAAATTTTTTTCCAGAGATGGATATATGAGTCGCGCACATTCTTTATAAGAATTACTTAAAAAGGATTTTTCTAGATTTTTATAAAAATCAAAGGCTAACTGCTGCGCGAAGAACAAGTTCTGGACAGATTTGCAATTCGATAAAAACTTGATCTCTAGTCTATCCTAGGGTGCAAGAAAGATGTAAAACCATATGAACATCCTCAAGACATCCTAGAAGAACAGCATTTTGAAGGAGGGGAGGCAAATCCAAATTGCGAGAAAGTAAATGCTGAATTTAAATTGCGTAAAGTAAAGACATAATGTAAATGCGCAATTTAAATTCACAATAATGTAAAGAAAATTTTTGTATTTCCTGGAAGGAGAGGTTACAAAGCCTCACATTCATGTGGGCAAAGCTCAAAGGAGCATAAAAAACCTCAAAACCTCTAAGGGGGAAGGCTAACCCTCCACCCCTATTTATACAACTCTTGGGCCATCTACCACCCTTGGATGAGCCTCTAAACTCTAGAGCATCCATCAAGGGCTAGGATTAACCCACTCAACAAGCCATGCAAGGGTTCACCCAAAACCCAAAACACATAATGGATTTTCTTGCACGGTTCTCAAAGCACACTAACTAGACCCACTAACCTATCAACTAGACCAAGATCCAATGGTCCTCATTGATCCACGCAGCGTCTAGTTAGCATCTCATCCGTTCCTTGTCTTCACGGCTTGCACGAACTCCATCTCCGATCGTCTTTCGGCGATCACCGACCGTCTGGACCTCCGACGCTCCTCGCCTAGTCCCGGCCATCCTTCGCCTCACCATGACCTAGCATCGTCGTCCTGCAACCATCAAAAACAAGAAAACTCCTCACATAGCAATGCCCTCAAAGACGTGCAATAAATCCATCAAATTCCACTCATTAAAATTCATTTTTACTCGATCTGACCGGTAGCACCGGGAAAACAGAGAAGACCTCAAATTGCTTCCAATTGAAAATCCATTTCAAATCAAACTCAAACAAGAGCAACCCAAGCTCAAATTTAGTCAAATACTCATCACAAATCTAGATAGACCTCCACATGGTCCGTCAATCTCCCCCTTGATGAGTATATTGACAAACACACAAAAGGCATAAATTTGAGTTTGAATAAAAGAAGCAGAAAGCAATTTGATTGCAAAACCACACATGGTCGAGAGAGAAGAGATTGAGAACATGACCGAGTTGGCAAGAAAGATTTTAGAGCAAGGTAATATAAAGAACAAGTTTTCCACAAAAAGATCTAAAAATCCAATAAAAACTCATAAATGTTTATGATTCTTAAGATTTGCAAATTTTCAATAAAATCATAAAATCCAAGATACATTTTTCATTTTTATCTTTTTAATGATGCCTTTTCTTTAATTTCTCCCCCTTTTGGCAATATAGGCATCAATATGACATTGTCTCCCCCTTTTTTTATGTATGCATGAAATGCAAGCTAAGGGAGCTTTGAAGATTATCCAATTGATAATAACAAGATATGACACCAAGCTAGTCAATTTTTAGATTCGACTAGTCTTAGACATGTCCAAGGTCAAATAACAAATTTTGCTCATAAGCTTAGTTTTGAAAATGTGTCATTTTTAGCAAGATTTGACAAGTGCAACACTCAGCTTTAGTTTCAAAAATAGAAGAATAGCCACTCTAAGGATCAAAAGAAAAACCTATAGTTCAACCTACTCAACACTTTGGGGAATCTAGAAGTGCATACAAGGTCCTTCAGGCTCATTTATCACTTAATGTAAATTGTGCTTTATCATCTTACAAGACATAGCGAGGTGCAAATGTTTGACATTATTTGCATTCTTTACCTACTTATGGTTTCTTTATTTGCATTTTCTTTTGACAAGCAATTGACTCAAGCCATATGCGACCATCTCAAGATGAACTCTTAAGAGGATGATCTAGGTCATACATGATGCATTCCAAGTTCATTCCAAGTGCAATGGGAAGCTGTCTCGAGAATGTAAGGTGTGGAGTCAAGAAGAGTCAATTTTTCTTAATTTTCATTTTTAGCATAATGATTCATGAGCAAATGAAGGACTCAAGTATGAAACAAACTAGTTTCAACCAAGTTGCTATAGAGACTCTAGAGAACTCCAAAATTTCTCAAATTATGGCACAAACCTCTAGAGAACAAACCTAACAAGTAAAAGCAACATGTTTCATTAAGTTTTTCATTTAAAGCTTTATTTTTATTTTTAAGCTTAGCAAGTTAAATGATCTTGGACATATCTAAGCTAGTGATTTTCTCCATATGATGTAGCATGGTGTATAGCATGAAGAAGAAATCAATTGCATAATAGACAAAGCTCATTAAACAGGAAATATAGTCTATATGCAATGCATGAACAGATTCCCAAACTCCCCCTCAACATATGAGCAAATTTAAAGCACAAATCTGGTTAAATTGAGTTATTAGCAGAATTAGACGTAAAGAAAACCCAAATGAACTCAATAAAAACCAGAGACACAGAATGAAGAGAAGAAGTCGAGAAAACTGCAAACTAGGTGGCTATTGAGCATAGATAAGATAGAAGAGACTCACTACGGCTCAGACTCGCTCTTATCTTCCCCAGTGACTGACATAGGGAAGCTGACTCTAGATCCCAACTAAGGAGTGCACACAGACCCTGTCTACCTAGGAGGCCCAACACCTGCTAGACTTAGAAGACTGTGAGGGAACTCAACCTAGAGAGAAGAGAGAACAGCTAATCACGCATGATAGCAACCTAAAACACAAGATAAGAGATCCATGCAAAGCCTGCCAGAAGTCTAAGTGAGTGAACTCAACTCAAGAAAAAATAAGCCCAAAATCACCCAGAAGAAAACACAAAGAGAAAAGAAAAGCTGGAAGGGAACAATATTTTACATAATATACAAATCAGCTCACCCCACGAAAGGCCGTAAGGACTCACGACTCCAAGTTCACTCCTCAAGGCAACAAATCTAGAGCTATCCAAAGGCTTGGTGAAGATATCGGCTAACTGGAGGTCACTCTCTACAAACTGAAGCGCGATATCTCCCTTGTCCACATGGTCTCTAAGGAAGTGATATCTAATATCAATGTGCTTGGTCCGGGAATGTTGCACTGGGTTTTTAGCAATGCAAATAGCAGAAGTGTTGTCACAGAAAAGTGGCACACTCTCTATCTCTAACCCATAGTCCCGCAAGGTCGATCTCATCCAGAGCACCTGGCTATAGCAATCGGTCAGCAAAGAACATACTCGGCCTCGGTGGTGGGTGTGTAACTCCGAATCGCTTCCTAGATGACCAAGAAACAAGAGAAGTGCTAATAAATTGGCAAGTGCCGAAGTGCTCTTCCTATCTATCCTACTGACCAACAAAGTCGGATCGGAAAAGGCTCTAAGAGATAGACAAGAAGAAGAGTACCAAATACCATAATCGATGGTAGCACGAAGGTACACGAAGATGCGCTTGACCGCACCGGGCGTGAGAGGCGCGAGGAGAAGCTTGAAATCGAGCGCACGCACACACAAATGAAATGTATGTCCCTCAAGCGATGAAGGTACAAGAGGAGCCGATCATGCTCAAACTCCTTTCGATCGCGGGCTCACTATCCTAATCGAGCTCGAGGACGCGGTGGTGGCCATAGGAGTCATCACCGGCTTCCCATCGAGCATATCGAGCGCCTCAGAGGTCACTGTATACTTGCCTTGATGCAAGAAAGTACCCTCCCGAGTCTACTTGATTTGGAAGCCAAGAAAGTAGCTCAACTCGCCCATCATACTCATCTCAAACTCTGTGCTCATCACCTCAGAAAACTGAGACACTGTAACATCCCAAAATTTTGACCTATAATTTCGCTCACGTGCATTTTTGTGATTTTCTGAATTTATTGGATTTTTTCAGAAATTATTTGAATTCATTTTAATTAAGTATATTGAACCTTTGGTGAAAACTAATTATATATAGATAAGAATAATATGAAGTTTTGTCAAAAATATTTTATTTAAGTTCAGAATGTTTCAAGGTATTTATGAGAATTTTCTTGGATTTTTCCTGATATTTTTATTGCCTTAAATGAATTAATCTAATTTTGGGAATTATGTTAATTCAAAAAGCTTTTGAAAAATCTTGGAACAGTGCTGGGCTTGGCCCAAAGACTGCGCGTCGTGAGCCCAGTCTGGCGAAGCGTTCGCTCACCGCTTCGCCGCCTAGCGCGCCACCGTTAGATCAAGATCGTGCGGTTAAGATCATGCGTGTTGGTTTGGAAAGATTTGATCACATCCGCTGATTTTGGAAGGTGCGGATTGGATTGATCGGCCGAGATCTAATCGTGGCCTCTCGTTGCAGATCGGGCGGCTCTCGGTCGTCGTCTCCGATTCGGTTTCCGAATCCGCCGCCGCTTGCCGTCGCCACCGCGTGATTTAGGGTTTCCTTCCCTGCGCGCATGCCGAGGCTATAAAAGCCGCAGCCACACTCCAATGTTCCTCGTTCCTCGCGCAACGGAGCTCTAGCCTCTTCGCTGGTTTTTCGCCGCCGCCGCCAGAGCTCGTCGTAGTTCTTTGCGCGTCGCCGCGAAGTTTGCGCCGTTGCGCGCCGCCGAGCCTCCTCCCGCCGAATCGGTTCCAGATCGGGGTCGTCGTTCCAAGACGCGTCGAGGCCGCCACTTATTCTCGCCGGAGTCGCGCCGAAACGCCGTTCGGGTAGTCGTCTTCCTCCGCTCCGGTGCAAGCCCGCCGCCGTGTCTCGGAGCTTCGCGCAGCCGTTGGATCTTCGCCGAACCGTCCGGATCAAGCCACGTCGCTTCTTCAGCAGTGTTCTGCTCGGGTATATTTCTAACCGTTAGATTCGAATAGACGTTCGGGATTGAGACGCGTGTGCGTAGTGTGTCAGCCGTTGGATCGTCTCGCAGATGTGCGACGCGTGTCGGTGCGGGTACCGAAGCATCGTGCGCCGGGTGCACCGTGGACAGGCGTGTGCCGTGGACTTGGTCCATAGACCGAGCGACGTGGCGCAATTTGATTGGCCCACGTGTCGCGATGACGTCATCTCGATATCGGTAGGTCCACAAGACAAGATATCTCGAGTCCACGGTGGACCGGCGTGTTTTCGTGGACTAAGTCCATGCGCCGAGGCCACGGTCCGGCTCGATTGGTCCACGTGTCGCTGCGCATTAATCGGTAATTTCCGTAGAGAAAATAATTCGGAAAATCGGTTTTTCTAATTTCGTATTTTCGATGATTTATTCAAATTTCAAAAGGCTATATCTTTTGCATTTTAACTCGGATTTGAGTGATTCAAATTTCTAAAAAATTGTAAAATCAAGATCTATTTATTGGTGAATTTTATTTTATTTTTGAAGTTTGTTTGCTCTCGGGTTTGGTGTTTATTTGCTATTTTGGCATCGTTTCGAGTAGACGTTGAACTGCTCGGTGATCCGGAGGAAGATTCGTCGCTCCAAGACCCAAGCTCAGATCAAGACCAGCACCTAATCCAAGGCAAGTTGTGCTTTGATCATGTTGCACCTAATTTTCACCAAAATTGCTATTTTATCTCTTAAACTTTATGCATGATATTTTATATGTATAAATGATTGCAATTAATCTGGGAATTAGATAATATGCCTATTTGAATTAAATCATACCTTGTCAATTTATGCCATGATCTATTTGTCACCCTAGGATATGGAATTATAGTTGGTTAATATTGATAATCAACCTGGGCTAGTTAGACCGTCATAGATTGCTTAGCCATGCCATGTCATCACATGTGTCCGAATGTTGATACTTAATCTTGACTAATGGAATATGGAACAATGTTTATGAATTGGTGTGTCATGTGTCGTCACACAGTGATATCAAGTTGTCGTGGCAAGGAGGTCACACATCTAGATTGAAATGTTGATGGCATGTGGTGCTTGGTAATCAACCGGGTGGTAATGATTTTAGATTGGGGCAAGTGGCAAGGGGTGTGCCAAGGTGGGCCAGGTTGGCGGGGTATGTGGAAGTCTTGCCTTAATCACCTTAAGGACTTAACCATGCAAGCCTTTGACCGAGTCCTTCTTGCAACCACATGTCCGAATGGGACACCTAGTGAATAATTTGTGAAACCTAGATTTGATCTTATCGTGGTGAATAGTGAGTCCCGGGTTACGGTTTAACTCACATGGCGCAAGAGGGGGCCTGTTGTGGTGGTTTAACCCTTGATGTTGAAACCTTAGCGAGCGATCTCGGGTCTAGGTGTAGCATTGCAAAGGCTTTGTTACGATCACTCGCCTTGGTGGTGTTTGGTTGTATCGTGTGGGTAAAGTGCATAACCTCTGCAGAGTGTACAATCTATTCGAATAGCCGTGCTCACGGTATTGGGCAATGCTCGGGAATTACAGTTAAGGGTTAGACTTTTGTTAAACAAAAACCTATTAGGATGGCAAGGTGCCATGGAAGGTGGGAATTGATTTAGGATTAGGAACTTGGTGTATTTCAGAAATACCGAATTTATTAATTACTGTATTTGTTTTACTGCTTTCCAATCTATTTATTATATTCTTGTTAAATGCTGCTTTATTGCAAAATAGCCATATTAGCCATTCCTTTGGATTAAGCCAAGCATATAGAATATTAGACTTGCATTGCTGTGCACAACTTGTTGAGTGCTTTATGTACTCACCCCAACAACAACTTCAGAAGAGGAGGAATCTACGCACTTCGTGGAGGAGGATTATATGGATGCGAATGCTTAGGGTCCGAGCCTCATCGGTTACTGCGGTGAATCGGGAGTCGCTACGCTTATTTATTTTTCGCGCCGCTTATTTGCTATTTCTTTTATAAGCCCTGTGTGGAAATAATCATGTAAGACAACAGATTACTATTAATTATTAAAGTTACGCTATATTCCGCTGTGTATGACTATGATAGCATCTATGTTGAGCCTGTGTGCACTAGCGTGATCCTGGACTAGTGCGGTATACACAGAGGGTCCGGATTTGCAAATTCGGGTCCCGACAGACACAAGCGAATGAGACAAGCCACCAAAAATGATATCGTCCACATAAATCTGGATGAGAAGAAAATGCGACTCATGGTGTCTGATGAATAGAGTCTTGTCTACTACGCCCATTTTGAAGTCATGGCTGAGAAGATAAGACTTGAGTCTCTCATACCATGCTCTGGGGCCTACTTGAGTCCATACAGAGCTTTGGAAAGCTTGTATACATGACTCGGAAACTTGGAGTTCTCAAATCCTGGAGGTTATTTCACATAAACCTCTTTCTCAATATAGCCATTGAGGAATGCACTCTTGACATCCATTTGATAGAGCTTGAAACCCCGGGAAGTAGAGAATGCAAGCAGGATCCTAATAGCCTCTAGTCTAGCTACAAGGGCAAAGGTCTCCTCAAAGTCAAGACCCTCAACATGAGAAAAGCCTTGTGCAACTAGCCTAGCCTTGTTGCGAATGACAACCCCATCCTCACTCTGCTTATTTTTGAACACCCACTTAATCCCAATGACATTATGACCAGATGGACGTTCTACAAGCTACCAAACTTTGTTCCTCTCGAAGTTTTCAGGTTCCTCATGCATAGCATTAGTCCAAGACTCATCAGATAATGCATGAGTCACATCCTTCGGCTCAAATGAGGCAACAAAGGCAGAGTGAAGGCAGAAACTGGACAAACCTGATTTTGAGCGAGTGACTCGCTCAAACAGATCGCCGATGATCTGATCAGGTGGATGAGAACGCTGAATATGACGGCGAGGTCCGTATGTATGGCCTCTACCTCATGCATAGAAGAGGTAGGAGCAGAGCCACCACCGGTGAATGAGAGTCGAAGCAAGGGTGGCCTTCCGAGGTGCGTAAATGGAAACAGAGGCACCTCGTGTAGAGGGATTGGATCGTGGAACACCATCATTTCCATCATCCTCATCCTCTACAAAGATGGTCTCAAGGACTAAGAAGAGCACGAAATGTCGTGTCTAGCTCTGTGCTAGCCTCATCAAAGGTCACTTCACGGTCTCTATGATCCTATGCGCATCGCAACCTGCACCTATAGCTACGAGAAGAAGTCGAGTAACCCGTAAAGATACCATCAGAAGAACGAGACTCAAACTTATCCAGGTTACCAGACTTCAAAATAAAACACTTGCAACCAAACACACGAAAATGAGAAACACTAGGCTTTCGCCTATACCTCAACTCGTAAGAAGTGCGGTGCAAATGTGCTCTCAAGAATACACGATTAGAAACATGACAAACAGTAGCTATAGCCTCAGCCCAAAACTTCCTAGTAGTACTGTACTCATCTAGCATCGTCCTGGCCATCTCTACTAGGGTCCTGTTCTTCCTTTCCACTACGCCATTTTGCTGAGTGACATAGGGAGAGGAAAACTGATGCTCTAAACCAGACTCCACACAGAAACTCTCAAAATAGGAGTTCTTGAACTCCGTGCCATTGTCACTGCATATAGCTCGTAAGGCACTAGGGAGCTCAAAAGACAACCTATGAACCAAACCCCTAAAATGGGTAAAAAGTCTCATCCTTCGAGGACATGAAAAACACCCAAGAATACCTCGAAGAATCATCAACAATGACAAGAATATACCACTTCCCACCCATCGATCGCACTCTATTTGGACCAACAAAGTGTCCATATGTAAAAGCTGTCTCAAGGCCAATCATCACAACAAAGGACTAGGGATGAGAAGCAAAGAACCATCTTGCCATGTCGACAGGGAGAGCAAACTAAGTCTTTGACCATTTTGAGTTTGGACAAACCACGAATGAGATCGTGGCTGTTAACTCGGGTCAAATGATCAAATCTAATGTGACAAAGTCTCCTATGCCAGAAGGAGAGATCACAGGACTCTGAAGCAATCAAAAACCGAAGAGAGTCTCCAGAAGAAACAGAAAAATCAGCACGGAAGACTCTCCCAAATCTAGAAATCCCGCAAACTAACCCTACTAATGAATCGAGGATTCTACAGGCATTACTCTTAAAACTCACCTCGAAAGAGTCATCAATAAGCTGAGAAACAGAAAGCAAATTTTATTGCAGCTTACTTACTAAGGCAACATCTTTAAGAATGAAATTATCATTAATTCAAATGGTACCATTAGCAATGACTCTACCTGAAGAAGCATCCCCGAAAGTGATCAACTCATCACCGGGGGCTCGGACTAGAGAAGAGAACCATCGAGAATCTCCGGTCATATGACGAGAATAACCAGAGTTGACAATCCAAACATCTCCCTTCCCCATCCGACGAACTTGATCAAGACACAAGAGAGAAAGATGACTAATTACTGGGATAGAGTGTTCTTGGCGCATCTGAAATAGAAATCCAAAACACATAATGGAAGGGTTCACCCAAAACCCAAACACACATAATAGATTTTATTGCACGGTTCTCAAAGCACACTAACTAGACCCGCTAACCTATCAACTAGACCAAGATCCAATGGTCCTCATTGATCCACGCAGCGTCTAGCTAGCATCTCATTTGTTCCTTGTCTTCACAGCTTACACGAACTCCGTCTCCGATCATCTTTCGGCGATCACCGACCGTTTGGACCTCCGACGCTCCTCGCCTTGTCCCGGCCATCCTTCGCCTCACCATGACCTAGCACCGTCGTCCTGCAACCATCAAAAACAAGAAAACTCCTCACATAGCAATGCCCTCAAAGACGTGCAATAAATCCATCAAATTCCACTCATTAAAATTCATTTTTACTCGATCTGACCGGTAGCACCGGGAAAACAGAGAAGACTTCAAATTGCTTCCAATTGAAAATCCATTTCAAATCAAACTCAAACAAGAGCAACCCAAGCTCAAATTTAGTCAAATACTCATCACAAATCTGGATAGACCTGCACATGGTCCTTCATTGTGGCGTAGATATAAGTGAAACATTATCACACAACTCTTCTTTATCACCAGGAATAGCAAGCAAATCAGCAATGGTTTTCATTAATAGTTGCTCTAAGATAGCATGATTCGTGGACAATTTTATCTCTTCAAAATGATTTTCACCATGTATACAGTCCATACTTTTTACATTACCTTCTAAATCATTCTCAGTGGTCGTAGGCTCAACTTCAATTTCTAACTCTTCACATACGTATGGAGCAGCAAAGATCTCCTCTTTCTGCACATTTTCTTCTTCATCCTTCTCCCGATGGTGCTCACTTTTCTGCAAAATGTTAGCTACAACAGAAGGTGCAACAATGGGCACCTCAAATGAAGCTAAAGGCTATTTTAAAGATTCAGCAAGCACGTTTTCAGCTCTACAAGCACATTTAATCAATTCTGAAAGAGAACTATATGTTTTATCAACAAGAACATCCTGAATTTTATGATTAAGTCCACGTATGAACCTAAGCTCAGTAGCTTCTTCACATTCTTGTAAACCACAACGCAACAAACAATTTTGCAATTCATGATGGTATTCTATGACAGTTTCAGAACCTTGTTTTAAGTGTTGAAGTTTAGTAAGCAAATATTCAGCATCATATTCAGGAACATAATCATTTCTCATAAGTCTTTTCATAGCATTCCAAGTTGTAGGTTCTTTACCATGTCTAGATATATGCTTCCACCAATATATTTCATCTGACGTTAACACTTTAACTGCAGCACTAATCTTTTGGTTTTTAGATAAGTCATACTTTGCAAATTCTTTGTCTACCGCTATCTCTCGATTAATATATGCATTAGGATCGAACTTTCCACCAAAAGGAGGCAATTCAAACTTAATTTTACCTTGTTCATCATTAGTTGATGAACCTGTGGCGGTGTGTGGTGGGGCGACCGAGGCAACGGGTCCATGCTAGGAAGCCGGGGCAGCAATGGGAACTTGTTGTGCACGTAGTACACTATTGTTGTTGGTTAGGAGACAATGCGGAGGACTGAAAGTTCCAGGGGCAGTAGCTGCAAGCATATCAAGTCTAGACAAAATAGTAGCAAAGGTAGTGTTAGCAACTCCCTAAGCAGTCTTGATGGACCGGAGACGGTCTTCTTGCAGCGACATTTGCTCATTAGTGAGTCGTACATTGCCCTTCGTGCGTGGAGAATGATGCAGCGAGCTCTTGTCACTAGACATGGTTAGTAGCAAAAAGGGAAACACAAAGATTTATGAAATTCCCTATGAACTACTAGGAAGTGGAAAAAAGTCGCTCAATTCTCAAGCCTTAACCAAAGCTCTTACAAGTTCTTACCGTGCTGCAGGAGTTGTCGGCCGTTGGCAGTGTCAAAAGTTCTCCCAAGCTTGGATAAAGCAATTGCCAAGGGACCGAACAAACGTACGAGGTAATATATGTGGAGCTAGGTATGTTATATTTATGTCTTATGCAATCTGATAATTCTAGTTGTTGTAATGATAAGTAATGATCCAAACAAGAATTCACAAGCCCTAATTGCCGATCTCAAAGATATAAGCGAATTTCAAGACAACTCACGTGCAAAGATGATGGAACTTAATGCAACCAATGGAATGAGCTAAATAAGTATAATTTTTGCACCAATGCTCGTGTTGCATAAGTTATGGAGAGACGCTAGCTAATTGCTTCAGAAAAGTTAAAAAAAAGGGCACAAGATTGCTCAATAATTAATACAATTGCACAACCTGAAATAATGAACACAAATTAGGGTTTTGCTCAATGTAGTGCGACCGACCACTATTATCTTTCCTTTTTTTTCTTCTCTTTTTTTTGCCTTTTGGCTCTTTCTTTCTCTTTTCTTTTTTTGAGTGACTTTCGGCCAACACTAGTATGAACAAAGTTTTGGAATCCCTAACATGATGTCACAAGATATATGATACGATAAATCAATATTATGTAATGTCAAGTAGAGCAGCCCTAAGCAATATCAAATAGCTAGTCTCAATTGGGATCAAAGTGTTCGCAAAGGATGAATTAGTACCCAAAGGTATGTGTATTGGTATTTTTGGCTTTTGTGGATTGTGGATGCTATTGGACTCAACCAAACTCAAAGGAACAAGCTAGAACACAAATTGAAGAAAGTAACCCAAATTCAGTGTTTCTAGGGTAGCAGAGTTGTCGCCCAGATTAAAGTTTGAAAACCACCGAATTAGGAAGGACCACTATGGAAAGAAATGAAGCTTATGTACTCAGCTTTCAATAGAGTAAAAGAATACGCAATTTGGAGCTCGGGTGTGAAAGTTATTGCTCAAAAACTGAACAGCACGAATAGTCCCAATTTCAGCCTAACGAGACCGATTCTGAATCCAAATCAAATTCGGTTTGAAGGAGTCCAAATCACAAAGGACACCCAAAAACGTTTTTGTAGAGGACTCTTCAAGGATTCAGGAAAGTACAAAAATATCTCAATCGGAGTTCAAAAGTGAGAATTATGATCAAAATACCAAACCGATATGGATTGGAAGTACAACTTGCTTCACCAATTTGACGTCCAGATTAATCTAACTTGCTTACAATTTGCTTCACCACGATAGCAAGCAACTATGGTCCCGATCTTTCGATGAGAAGGGTAACTCTCGATTTGGTGGAACTGACTTTGACGATCCGACTACAACGTACGACGACGATGCGCCTTAGCAATCGCTAAACCAACTCCGGAGTGTTATTGATCTTGTCGTGGACACGATCAACCTAAACACGAGGTTCAATTCCTGCAAACAACCGAAGAACAAGCAAGAACAATAGTAAAAGCAATCTGAAATTGCAAATAAGAATTGAAAGCAAAATCAAGGTGGGGTTCTATTGAAGATCTTGACAAGGTGGCTGTCCAGCACAATTTGAAGATACAAAGTTTGCACTTGGCTAAACTAATCAAACAAAACCCAAGTGTCTAAAGCGGTGGCTACTGAATATATGATAGGGAGGGCGTGAGAGGGTCATCCTAGGGTTGTGTGTAGCAAGGGGCGCACACAACTTGGGCTTGGGCCCCCAACACACTTACAAGGCCCGAAACAGTCTAAAATAGTATTGTAGTACATGGTTTTAATGATTCCTACTGATCTACGATGAATCTGAGCTTGGGATTAGATCTATTGGAAAGATCTCATTGTAATCTTTCAATCAAGTCCAAGATCACCCAGAACGGAGTCCGTATGCAAAAGTTATTCATACTTGAAGTCGGTGCTATTCCAGGAGGCCGAATTGGATTCCAGAACGTGATGGATTTGATATCTCTCTCTTCCTGGCCCAAGGATGACGTGTTGGAGTTGGTCCAACCAGATGTGAACATATAAGTAGGAGTGATGTCCTCATCATTGTCGGGACCCGTATTTGCAAATCCGAAACCCTTTGTGTATACTGCACTAGCCCAGGATCACGCTAGTGCACACAGTGGAAACATAGATGAAATATCATTCCATACAACGAATTAACTAAGAAGAAGCAAATTATTACTAAATAAAGCAAACGACCTTATGGTCAAAGTTTACACCAGTATGCCTTAAGGGCTTAAGAAACAAATACTATTACAGTGGAAAAGATAACTTGAGCCATTCGACATGCCACAGGCAATCGTTTGGGGAACGCCTTCCTAATCTACATAGTCTTCATAATATTCCTCCTCATGATACTCAGAATTTTCGGGTTCTCCTTCAGCAACTGATCAACAAGGGCATAAAGCCGTGAGTACAAAAAGTACTTAGCAAGCCGTAGGGAATTGATGCAATATATTCATGCATGGCTTGACAAGGATGGCCATATGGTTCATTTGCAGAAAGCAATAACTTGAATTGAAATACAATAAATAGATTGAAAGCATATTTATGAATAGATAAATAAATAACTGGTAGATCAATGGTAGACAACAAAACAACAGTGAACTCCCTGTTCACATCCCAACAATTTCACATTCCACATTTCATTAAACACTCTATACCCTGCGTGAAATTCACGGGCATGTCCATGACCGCGGACGCAGCTATTCGAATAGTTTTACACTCTGCAGAGGTTGTACAACTTTACCCACAAGACATGAACATCTCTTTGTGCAAACGTTACTAACACACTTCCCTTGGTGTGTCGCAGAGATATCATGACAAAGCCTTTACAATGCACTGTCTAAACTCGGTACTTCCCGCTAAGGTTTCGCCCCTTAGGGCCCCCTCTTGCGCCTTGCGAATCTACCCGTCCATCCCGAAACCCACACCACCAATTGGCAGTACTCAAGGCTAGACATTGCAAATTAATCAGCTAGGTCTGTCCCATACCAGACTTGTGGTAGTACGGTTAGGCCCAGTTCAATGGCGCACAAGATTAAGTCCTTAAGTTGTCTCAGGCAAGACATCCACATCCCAATATGCTATAAAGCACCCCCTTTACTGCACGATCACTTGCCCGAGGGAAAACAATTCGTTCAACCAAGACCAATGGCAAACCCCGCCATGGTACAACAAATTTTACAACAGTGGCTAACGGCCACGATTCAATACCTCATTAAGTCAAGATTAACATTATTCAATATGTGACATGAATCCCTTTGTACAACTAAGCATGTCTAAGCATAGCTATGATAACCCAATGTTGGTATAATGATTATGTCCAACTAGTAATGTCCCATCCTAGGTTTAACAATGGATACATGGCATCCCAATAATCAAGGTGGCATAATGTCAACTAGGTATATAGCTATTCCCGTTAAATAAGCATTGATACACAAATAGCATGCAATTATATAAAAGTAAAGTACTTTTGTAAACATAGGATCAATATGGTCAAGGTTACGACTTGCCTTGCTGATCTAGTGCTGAGTCTTGGTCTTCAAAGTCTTCGTTCGCTCCCTCGGAATTAGCGTCTACTGGAAAAAAGCAATGAATACAAATAAATACAAAACAAAGACTCAAGCAAGATCAAAACTGAAAATAAATGGCTCTGAAAGATAGATCTTGATTTTAGAAAAATTTAGAAACTTGAATCGCCTCAATCGGAGTTCGTATGAGCGAGAACGGGCCTCCGAAAGATTAAATTCACAGAAAATGCTGAAAATCAGAAAAATCGGAATTTCCGGATTTATTTTTCTAGTGGAAAATCCATTTACTGCGCAACACTAATGTCAGCAATAAATTTCACGAATAAAAATAAATCGAAAAATCCTATTAGGCTTACAGGTGGGACCCTCGGTGCATGGACCGAGTCCACGGGAAGCTCAAGGTCCACGGTGGACCGGGCTCGTGGGACCTAGGGCTAACGCGGCGGGTGACGCAAGCGCTGTTGCGGCGGGACACGGGTTGCGCATCTGGCGACATGGCCAGATCGGACGGCCGAGAAGCAAGACCGCGGTGGAGGAGACGTGGCGCAATCTGAAGCGCTCGCAGGCGATCGAACGACCACCACGAAGCGAAGGAGGACGACGGTGAGCGGCGGCGCGGGGCTCACCGGCAGCGGGGAAGACGACGCGGCACACGGCAGAGACGCGACAGATCAGGCATGAGACAAGATGGATCAGGGAGAGGGCGATGCGGGCAACGCGGAGAGGCCAACGACGGCGACGAAGACGCACCGGCGGCGAAGGAAAAGGCGGCGGAAAGCTTCGGACGCGGCGAAGAACGACGGCGAGCTCGCGCGAAGCAACGGCGGCTCCTCGGGCAGCGGGAAGTAGGGCAAAAGGGGCGACGCGAGGAGGGGATCCTCGAGAGGCGTGCGGCTGGGCTTTTATAGCCTTCGGGAGGCGTGCCCGACCCAGAGTTCGAGGACGGCGACGTGCGGTGTGAGGACTCCGAGCGGCGGCGACGGCTAGGGTTTCATGGGCGCGGCGTGAGTTGGCCACTGGGCGGGCAGAGCGACCGAGCGCGAAGGGCAGCCGGAGGAAGCGAACAGCCGTGGCGGCGGGCCGAGATGGGCCTGACGGGAAAAACGGCCCGAGGGAAATTTTGGAAATAGAAATCATTTTCCGATTTAAGAAAAATGCAAAAATTCTAATAAGTGTATATAAATTCAAATAAATATCAAATAAATTTAGAATAATACCCAAAAATACAGAAAAATTCCTTGATGCATAATGAACCGAACAAAAACTGAAAATCTTTAGTTTGATGAATATTCAATCAAATTAAATCCTTTGATTGATGGAAAATTCAAATTAAGCTGGAATTACTTCAAGAAAAATGCAGATGGTTTATTTTTGAATTCAACATTCCAAAACTCAAATTTTGGGATGTTACAATCATCCTCCCCTTCTTGAATTTGAGTCGTCCTCGACTGAAGCTCACCTTTTAGCTTGTCCTCAACACAAAATATTCTCATATAGACCCTGCATTTAATTAAATAAAATAGTAGCTCCACCTCTTTATATATTGTAAACACAAGGACATTTAGAGGATTCACCTGAAAATTATCCATAAAACTCAATATTTCTTTCCAGCATATAAAGGCATGTTGAAAGCTAGCACTCTTGGATGCTTCCTCCCCTCCATGAAGGAAAGCCATCCTAGTAGATGTAGACGATGCAGAGGATGTCGTGAGTGTAGCTAAACTGATATAGTGTTGGTCATATATAGGACAACCATGGTCTCGTCATCAAGGTCACTCTCTACAAACTGAAGCGTGATATCCCCCTTCTCCACATGGTCTCTAAGGAAGTGATATCTAACATCAATGTGCTTGGTCCTAGAGTGCTGCACTGGGTTCTTATCAATGCAGATAGAAGAAGTGTTATCACAGAAAAATGGAACACCCTCTATCTCTAATCCAAAGTTCCGCAAGGTCGATCTCATCCAGAGCACCTGGCTACAACAACTGGCTGCAGCAACATACTCGGTCTCAGCAGTAGACTGAGCAACTCCAGACTACTTCCTAGATGACCAAGAAACAAGAGAAGTGACAATGAATTGTCAAGTGCCTGAAGTGCTCTTCCTATCTATCCTACAGCCAGCGAAGTCTGCATCGGAAAAGACTAATGGATAGACAAGAAGAAGAAGAGTACCAAATACCATAATCAATGGTAGCTCGAAGGTACCTGAAGATGCGCTTCACCACCTGGCAGTGAGAGGCGCGAGAAGAAGCCTAAAATCGAGCGCACATACACATAACAAAGTGTATGTCTGGCCTCGATGCAGTGTGATACAAGAGAGAGCCAATCATGCTCCGGAACTCCTTTTGATTAGCAGGCTCACCATCCTCGTCAGGCTCGAGGACAGTAGTGGTGGCCATAGGAGTCATCATAGGATTCCCTTCGGACATATCAAACTGCCTCAAGAGGTCCCGAGTGTACTTACCTTGGTGCAGGAAAGTACCCTCTCAAGTCTATTTGATTTGGAAGCTGAGGAAGTAGCTCAACTCGTCTATCATACTCATCTCAAACTCTGTGCTCATCACCTCGGAAAACTGAGACACAAGCAAATGAGATGAGCCACCAAAGATAATATCATCCACATAAATCTAGACGAGAAGGAAATGAGAATCCTGATGTCTGATGAACAGAGTTTTGCGTACCATACCCATTTTGAAACCATGACTAAGAAGATAGGACTTAAGCCTCTTATACCATGCTCTAGGGGTCTGCTTAAGTCCATACAAATATTTAGAGAGCTTGAAGACATGGTTTGGATATTTGGGGTTCTCGAATCCTGGAGGTTGCCTGACATAAACCTCTTCCTTAATATATCCATTGTGGAAAGCACTATTGATATCCATTTGATAAAGCTTGAAGCCTTTGGATCCAGAAAATGCAAGCAGGATCCAGATAGCCTCTAGACTATCGACAGGGGCAAATGTCTCCACAAAATCAAGACCCTCAACTTGAGTGAAGCCCTGTGCAACTAGACTAGCCTTGTTTCTAATGACAACCCCATCATCACTCTGCTTGTTCTTGAACACCCACTTGGTCCCAATGACATTATGATCAGATGGGGGCTCGACAAGCTGCCATACCTTGTTCCTCTCGAAGTTCTCAAGTTCCTCATGCATAGCATTAATCCATGACTCATCGGATAATGCATGAGAAACATCCTTCGGCTCAAAGGAGGTAACAAAGGCAAAGCGAAGGCAGAAATTGGACAAACCCAATTTTGAGCGAGTGACCCACTCAAATAGATCGCCAATGATCTAATCAGGTGGATGAGAATGCTAAAAATGACGGGGAGGTCCAGAAACAGAAGTGGCCTCTACCTCATGCATAGAAGAGGTAGGATCAGAGCCACTAGCTACGTGAGAGTCAGAAGGCAAGGGCTGGTCTCCCTGAGGTGCAAAAATAGTAACAGGAGGTACCTCAGGTATAGAGTGGACTGGATCAGGTAGAACACTATCATCTACGTCATCCTTGTCCTCTACAAAGATAGTCTCGAAGGTGGAAGAAGAGCCTGAAATGTCAGGTCTAGCTCCTGGGCTAGCCTCATCAAAGGTCACTTGCGTGTCTCTATGATCTTATGTGCATCGCAACTCCAGACCCTATAGATACGAGAAGAAGTCGAATAATCTAGAAAGATACCATCAAAAGAACGAGACTCAAACTTATCCAAGTTACCAGACTTCAAATGAAACACTTGTAACCAAACACACGAAAATGAGAAACACTGGGCTTTCGCCCATACCTCAACTCGTAAGAAGTGCGGTGCAAATGTGCTATCAAGAATACGCGATTAGAAACATAGCAAGCGGTAGCTATAGCCTCAGCCCAAAACTTTCTAGGAGTGTTGTACTCATCTAGCATCATTCTGGCCATCTCTACCAGGGTCCTGTTCTTCCTTTCCACTACACTATTTTGCTGAGGGACGTAGGGAGAGGAGAACTGATGCTCTAAACCAGACTCCACACAGAAACTCTCAAAATAGGAGTTCTTGAACTCCATGGCATTACACTACGTATCGCTCGTAAGGCACCAGGGAGCTCAAAAGACAACCTATGAACCAAACCCCTGAAATAGTTAAAAGACTCATCCTTCGAGGCTATGAAAAACACCTAAGAGTACCTCGAAAAATCATCAACAATAACAAGAACATACCACTTCCCACCCCTGACTGCACTCTAGCTGGACTAATAATGTCCATATGTAAAAGCTGTCCTGGTGCATCAGTCATCACAACGGTGACTGGGGGATAAGAAGCAGCAATCATCTTGCTATGCCGACAACGAGAGCAAACTAAGTCTTTGACCATCTTGAGTTTAGGCAAACCACGAATGAGGTCATGGCTGCTAACTCAGATCAAATGATCAAATCTAATGTGACCAAGTCTCCTATGCCAGAAGGAGAGATCACGAGACTCTGAAGCAATCAAACAACGAAGAGAGTCTCCAGAAGTAGCAAAAAAATCAGCACAAAAGACTCTCATATCTAGAAATCTCGTAAACTAACCATCCTGAAGAATCGAGGATTCTATAGGCACTACTCTTGAAGCTTACCTTGAAAGAGTCATCGATAAGCTGAGAAACAGAAAGCAAATTATACTGCAACTACTTACTAAGGCAACATCCTTAATAATGAAATTCTGATTAATGCAAATGGTACCCTTAGCAATGACTCTACCTGATGAAGCATCCCCGAAAGTGATCAACTCATCACTAGGGGCTCGGACTAGGGAAGAGAACCAACGACAGTCTCCGGTCATATGACGAGAACAACCGGAGACGACAATCCAAACATATCCCTTCCCCATCTGACGAACCTGATCAAGTCATAGAAGAGAAAAATGACTCAAACTGGAATAAAGTAAAGACCTAGGAACCCAATACTGAACCATACGACGCCTCAAGGTGCCAACTAAAGAAGAAGACTGGACTCTAGCGTCTCTCTTACGCTCAACCCTTACGAGATTAGAACTAGCAATAGCAGAAGATCTAGGAGCTGAAACTGGGTTGGCCCACCGTGGTGCAAAGGCCGGACCATCCCAGTTAGGTTGCTCGAATCTCCTACCAGAAAACACCTCATGCCATTGATATCTACCTCGATAGAAAAAAATGAGGAATATCAAGAGGACGGTGGAAAGACTGACCACGAACAACTCCAAAACTAAAACTCGACTAAACAGCCCGAAAATCGAGTCCTAGACACTGCCCAAAAATAGGCGACTCTCTAACCTGTCTAGAAGCAGTATGTGCTTTAGGAGCACTCAGAGTATGGGGATGACCCTGAGTACTCCTAAGAGCAGCAACACACTCACGCCTTTTGATCTTTGCGTTCTTGAAGCAGAAATCTGCCAAATGTCTATCCTTTTAACAAAAGGTGCAAGTATACTTCGAGTTGCCAAAGGCAGAAGTAGCAAGAGGAGCAACCTTCTGATCAGAGATCCCATGGACAACCCCGGCATATCTAAACACAGTGGTACTCACCCTGAGAGCCACCACGATCTCACCACTCTTGGAGCCACGCACAATGGTGGGAGGATGCGCCCTAGCGTGCTCCAAGTAGTCAAATCCTAGACCCTGATTGAATCGGCACTATCAAATTTTCCTGATATGTGTGATACCCATAGCTTGCTACCTCATTGTTCGAATTTTAGTACATTGACTTGTATTACAAATTAGCATGTCGTAGTTGATGAGTGGAAGACCATTAAAATTGTGTCACCATTGTTGAAATGGTTTGATATTGCTTATTTACAATCTGATAATATGAATGAGCTATGCTTGTTTCTGAAACTTGTAGTTTTGCCCATCTATGTTATTGAACGAGGCTTACAAAACATAAGTATTCTTTATCCAAGGACAGGGATAAGATATGTGCATTACTTATATTTGCAAATTTAGTTGCAAACTGAATCATGTTAATATTTATGTTACATGCTTCACTTATAATCACAAATTGAGTTGCAAAATTGTGAGGAAAGGTGTTTTGCTTAAATCTGATTTCCTCATTTGCTGTTATGTAAATAGCATTACGCGAAACCAAAAGAACAATGAAATATGGGATATATACATATATGTTGCATACATGTTGTTCTTTTTGTTGCTGTTTCTTTTCCAGCTTGTCCAAAACCGAGGATGGTTTTCCTTTAAGGATGGGAGGAAGCATCTAAGAGTGCTAGCATTTATCATGTCTTTATATGCTGGAAAGAAGTGTTGAGCTATGTGGATAATTATCAGGTGAATCCTCTGAATGTCTTTCTTGTCTTTAAAATATATAAAGAGGTGGAGCTACTATTTTATTTAATTAAATGCAGGACCTATATGAGGATGTTTGGTGTTGAGGATGAGCTAAAAGTTGAGCATGAGTCGAGGACGACTCAAATTTAAGAAAGGGAGGATGATGAGGACATCACTACTACAGATATGATCACACCTGGTTGGACCAACTCCAACACGTCATCCATGGGCCAAGAAGAGAGAGATATCAAATACATCACGTTCTGGAATCCAATTCGGCCTCCGGATACCATTCTGAAGTAAAACGAGCATAACTTTTTCATACAGTGTCCGATTGGAGAGTTCTTGCACTTTATTAAAAGATTACTTCGAGATGTTTCCAATGGATTCGACCACCTAAAAATTCCTTCGGAGCACTCCGCAATCACCAAAACAAGTCGGGTCAACTTTCCAGTCCGAGTCAAACTTGGGCCTTGGGCCTTATAAGAGTCCTACTCGGACACTCCTTTGCGCTGGCTGAATCCCCCTTCTCTTTTACTTATATATAGCTAGGGAGTTCTCCAAATTTACTTGGGTTTTGTTTAGTTGTAGTTTTTCTTGGTGAAACTATTTGGTATTCTCTTATTCGGCGAGATCAACAGCAATACCGTGCTTGGAACCCCACATCAATACTACAATTATATTTGCAATTTTAGATTGCTTTTGCTTTGTTCTTGCTTGTTCTTCGATTGCTTGCAGGAATTGATCTTTGTGATCAGGTCAACCGGGTTTTGGCACGGTTGATAACAATTCAGAGTTTGGTTCATCGATTGCTTGGCGTCAATCATGTTTCGGTCGTAACCTAGATCGTGAGGGTCATCTCCACAAATCGATAGTTATCCATCTCACCGAAAGATCAGCCCTCCAATTAAGCCTCATCACCAACTGGGAGCGGTAGTACTGGTCCTGCGGTACTACCGGCCCCAGGAGGCGATAGTGCTGACTTTACTATGAATTTGAGCTTAATGTTTGCATTATGTTTTGATTAATGCATATCTTTGTGAACAGTTCTATGTGATGTGTTCCTTGTCTGTGTGGTTGCAGGACTTCGGGACTAGGTCATGGTGAGACGAAGGCAAGACCGTGGCTAGGCTAGGAGAGCTGAGGTCCAGAACAATCAAGGGACACCGAAAGATGATTGAGGTCAGAAAGTGGTTGCAGGCCAGGAAGATAAGGAACTGGAGCGTGAAGTACTAGTGATGGATATGGCTGGCAATAGTATAGACTGGGACTAGGCTCAGGAAGGAGTTGAGATCCAGAATGGTCAAGGAAGTAGATGCCGCCATGGTAGAGTAGAAAAGGACATGTGGTGATCAAGTGACTTGGGCCAACTTGCAAGCGACAACGGTTCAGGGGAGTCCGGATGCGTGAGATGCTTGGGGGCAAGTCATTGGGACCAAATAGAAAGCACGAAGCATGACGATACTTCGAGGAGAAAGAATAACGGTCATTGAAGCAAATTGGTAATTTATCCAATATCGGCGGTAGAGGCGGTTTGGAACACCTCGACGGTGGCCTAAGTGGTCTAGGTCACGCCAAAAGTGGAGTTGGATGCAAATTCAGGCTCGCAGACCCTGTGTGTTACTGTTCATCCAGCACTACCCTATAGTAATTAGTACATAACTCTTAATAGGGCATAATTGCTTAGGCATCATTTTGAACACAGTAATTTTTCCTTGTTTCTGCAAGAATTAATCTGTTTTTTAATGAAATTTCTATAAAATTTCTATGAAATTTATGCATTCCAAACATAACCTTAACATAAAAATAAAAAAAATAAAACAGAGTGGAAACTATGATGTTCCCAAACAAATCAAACTACTACAAGGTTGGTAACATCCATAGTTATCAATATTGTACCGGTACCGGCCGATATGGCTAGTAATGGTATGTATCTTTTCGGGACCTAAACCGATACAAAGTTGCCCTATGTAATGTACCGATCTTGATACCAGTCAATATTAGCCCCTACAAACTTCGATATCTATCAATATAGGCCATACCAGCTTCAATACCGTCAGTACTAGTCATACCGGTAAAATTGATAATATGATCTATTGAACTATATGTTATATTTAATAGTACTGCTATGTATTTGAAGTAATATTATAAGTGAAATTTAGTGTGTATATAATTAAAAATATTTGTATTTATAAATATATATTATTATATTAAACCTGAAACCGTAACTTGACATGAACGAACTAAATCGGTATAGCCACAAGCAGGGTTTGAAAAATTGACAAAAATCACTTGAAAATTGGGATTTTCGACCGTATCGGGCTGGCTCAATATTTGGAATCGATCGGTAAACCGGTACAATTCAAATTCAAATACAAAAAATTCGAGAGATTTGGGAAAAAATATATCCAAAAGTTCCCAAAAATTAGTATTAACTAGTCGGTAACCCGTGCATCTGTACGAGCTAGATTCTTAGATAAAGTCACTTGAATCTACTAATTTGGATTGTACTTGATAGCCGTTATATTCTTGGCCTGTTAGATGGACGCTAAATCTTTTTCTTTTCTCTATTAATGTGAAAATTTTCTCATAGTTCATAATTAGTATAGTTAATAGATTATATTATGAATTTTAATAATTTTATAATTTAGCATTGTAATTCACATACAAATCAAATTTTTAAGCATCCTTTAATTTATTCCTAATTGTATACTTCTCGATTGTACTTTTGGTGGATTTTTCTTTTCAATTTAGGCTGGAATTCGTATAAAAATCCATATTCTATTTTATTTATTTTTACTCAGAATTTTATTTTTAGGATTACTCTCAAATTACAATGGAAATAAAATTTCTAATTTTTTATTTCAATTTTTTGTTAATTTGGCTTGTACTTGATATAGACTCGCTGCGTCAAAATAGTATAGGACGTATTTTTTAATAGTCTTGTGCATAAATATATATTGTATTTCATATTCCAATACAAAATTAGTGTGGTCTCCCCTCTATACCACTAATAAATATCTAACTTTACTTTATATTCTCTACATAAATTCACTGAATATAGCATAGCGAGTATGGATAATAATTAGGGATTGTGCAATATCATTGGATGATCATTTGCAATATCATCTTAGTCTATGTGCCAAGAGAATGTACACCCTATAAACTTGGACAGGATCAGTAATTATTATTCTGACTTTGCGTATTTTTTATCGTACCTGGGGTGGACTTTTTAAGTTTTAGGCTGGAATTCATATGAAAATTTATATTTTCATTTATTACTATTCTGAATTTATTTTTAGGGTTTACTTTAGAGTTTGTATGAAAATCAAACTATTTATTTTATTTTTATTCCAAATTTTACTTAATTGGCCTTGTACTTGAGATAGACTCATTTTTTAATTTGCTAATTTTTTAATTATTATTCTAAATTTTAGTTATTCATCTTGTTCTTAGTGCCAAGAGAACCCTATAAAGTTGAATGGATTGAGTAATTATTATTCAGAGTTTGCATATTTTTTCATACGTGGGTTGGATTTTTTGAGTTTTAGGTTGGAACTCATATGCAAATTTATATTTTTATTTATTACTATTTGAAATTATTTTTAGGTTTTACTTTGGAATTTGTACAAAAATCTAATTGATTATTTTATTTTATTTATTTTTATTCTGAATTTTACTTAATTTGGCTTGTACTTGAGATAGACTCATTGTTTTAATTTACTAATTTTGTTTAATTATTATTCTAAAATTTTTTATATTTATGTATTAACTTTGGAAATCACATGGAAGTCAGATTGCTAATTTTTCTTCATTTTTTATTCTAAATTTTAGTTTACTTAATTTGGCTTGTACTTGAGATAGACTCATCGTTTTAATTTGCTAATTTTATTTAATTATTATTCCAAATTTTATTTTTTATGGATTTACTTTGAAAATAGTATGGAAGTCAGATTGCTAATTTCTTTAATTTTTATTCTGGATTTTTGTTAATTTATATTGTATTTGACATGGACTCTTTCTTTTAATCTAAATCGTTATAACTCGGACCCAACAAATAGATGGCGAGATCTTTCTAGTTAACGTGAGAGCTTCCACAGAGTGCCTAATTAGTATAGGTTTTACTTAATTTGGATTGTACTTGAGATATACTCATTGTTTTAATTTCCTAATTTTTTAATTATTATTCCAAATTTTTTATATTTATGTATTTACTTTGGAAATCGCATGGAAGTCAGATTGCTAATTTTTCTTTATTTTTTATTCTAAATTTTAGTTTACTTAATTTGGCTTGTTCTTGAGATAGACTCATCATTTTAATTTCATAATTTTATTTAATTATTATTCTGAATTATATTTATTTATGTATTTACTTTGAAAATAGTATGGAAGTCAGATTGCTAATTTCTTTAATTTTTTATTCTGAATTTTTCTTAATTTATATTGTACTTGACATGGACTCTTTATTTTAATCTAAACTGTTATAACTCGGGCCCAATAAATAGATGGCTAGATCTTTCTAGTTAACGTGGGAGCTATTTATATTGTACTTGACATGAACTCTTTCTTTTAATCTAAACCGTTATAACTCAGGCCCAACATATTGATGGCCAGATCGTTCTAGTTAACGTGGTAGCTTCCTTGGAGTGCCTAATTAGTATAGGTATAGATAGATAGCTTCTTGACAGCTGTCATGACTTTTTTTTTGTTGAAAAACCTAATTTGCGTGATGCTTTTGAGCAAAACCGAATATATATAATAGAAAAAAGAAAAAATCGGGGCAAAGCACTCAACAATTCGTAATTTAATTGAGCTAACAAATCATGTTATAAATTTTTGAAAAATTTTATGTGTAGTCCTGAGGCAATGGTAATGATGTTATAAAATTTCCAAATGATGACTAGACCAAAGAATTTGTTTAAAATTCTAAAAGTGCTACTGTCTATGTGTATATGCTCTTCTAGTTTTGATTTTCTAGGGGCACTAAATCAAGTCTAATATTTTTGGAAATTTTACTACATGATCCCTAGGCACTATTTATGATACCATTAAAATTTTAGAGCATGATCAAGCTTGTAAATGTTTATAAGAATCTGACAATACTTTTGTTCCTTTTTATTAATTGTTATTTTGAATTTTTAGAAGCACTAAATGAATTAAAAAATTGTTGAAATTTCTCTAAGGAGTTTTATACATTTTACTGATTTTCTAGGGTTTTACCGGGTTTTTAAAAAAATCAGCATTTTCTGTAATTTTTTCCAAATCTTCTTGAATTTTATCTCATTTCTGTTGAGTGTGCCAATTTTCGATGTAAACCATTCGAAAATTGGTCAACCCAGTTGGTTTTCGTTTTCTCATAGCTACTTGACACTAAATTTAAAAAATTTGATTTTGTAATTCGTTTGATTTCTACTGATTTTTGACCTATTTTCATCGAAAATCGGAACTAATAAGTCATGATTTCCTACTCGGTTTGGTTACATAAACCCTAGCCACAAGTGTGGTAAAAACTTGCCCCTATTCTCCGCTCACTGATTAATAAAAGCGGCCAACAAACCATTAGCCGGAGGGCAAACACTACCCTCGGCAAGCATGCGCGCAACGCGAATCTACAACAAAATCGTACGATTCTGTTCATCCTCACCTGCTCGCCTCTGTTATGCCTCAAACGGTAGAATCCTACGCCGAGGAATCAAGGTGGTCCCCCCGATTTGTATGCCCAGAGCTCGCCAGGGTCTTAATGCCCTAGTGCCCGTCGCTGCTTGGAATCGGGCTGCGGGTGCGCTCCTTCCTACGTGACTGTGACGCGCTCTAGTCCCACGCCCTCATCTACCTCCAGGTGCGCGTGCATTTCTTGCCCCCGCTTGATCGGATCAGCATGCTCGGATGTTGCTTCTATTAGAAACAATTCAAAACTTGCTACTGTACTAGATGGCATAGCACACGCTACTATGCAAATTAAGGGCCTGTTTGGGGGACTTAAAGCCAGCTTTAGCTTTCAAAAAGCTGGTAAGCCCCCAAAACAACTCAGCTTTTAAGTGGCTTTTGGCATAAGTTAGAAGCCACATATAACTAGCAAAAGTCAAAAGCTGAAAGCTGGTCGGGACCTACTTTTGCAGCTTATTGCTGAGAGAAATTAGTTGTTTGTCAAATAGCCTCTTATAAAAAGCTGCTACTGCTATTCAGCTCAGAAAGCCAAAAGGCAGCTTTTCAAAAAAGTTACAGTTCCCCTAAACAGGCCCTAAGTAACAAGACAGCTTCTCCCTTTTGTTGATGCCTAATTAATCAAGTATTTCTACTTATTAGTTATAAGAACCAGCCTCCAATTTCCATGGTTTTAGTGGTTTTGATGATTAATGACCCCTAAATCATTGGCACTAACTTTTGCTTGAGTGTTGCTAAGGTGAGTTCGTTAGGTCTTACCAAGGGATATAAGTTGTTCTTGCACTTTCATAGTTACCCATTGTATAAAATGATAGTAAAGCATGTTGTTCATGAAGATAAGGACCTTGTAGCTAGAATTGATCTAAGGATCGAGTATGGATCAATTTAATGATAGATTTTATTGCTTTGGACATACTATTAAGAGAGTTCAGGGCTAATAGCTTGAGCTTGGTTAGGTTAGATAGTTAGCTGTGATGCACACTAAGTTTCTCTAGCTCAGTTCTAGTCAATGGAAGGCAAGAATCATGGGTTGATTTCATAGATCATGAAGAATTCTTGAAAACAACTAGGCCCAGAAAAAACTTAAGTTGAATGATTCGGGTCAGTTAGATCAATTATACATAGAGCATGTTTTCTAGTAAACCAACTGAGTCAGATGATCTGAGTCATCCGGAGCATGAGTTTAATCAATTCAACAAAAAGGTGGTTTTTAAAGATTGTGTTGAGTCGGATGATCAATTCAACAGAGGATATTATTTTCAAGGGTTGCACTAGGCTAGATAATCCAAGTCTTGTCGGATGATTTGATTAGGGCCAAATGGTCAAGGTGGGTGTAATTTTAATGACATAACATACAAAATACAAAAAACAAAAATAAAACCATTTCTAACTTAGACAAAAAAGTAAACCTAACCTAGGTGAACCACTACAAAATACAAAGACAAAAAAAATTCTAACCTAAACAAAACTAAAGTAAACCTAGAAGAATCATACAAAAACAAAAAACAAATAGAATTAAAAGTGCAGTAGAGTGGTATTAAAATTGCATATTACTTAGTACTGCAATTTGCTTACTCCTGTGCAATTTTAGGTCACTGAGAGGTAAGAAAATTTCAAGGAATTGAGAAGTAGCTAATGTGTTAATTTATATTAGTAAAGAAATGTGTTGCACATGCATGATTACTAGTCTTTTCTATAATAGGATTAGCATGTTTTACATTGTTTTAAAATGATAAAATATGACATTTATTTTGTGTACTTAATTTATAAGGTTCAGCACATATTAACGGTCAAAGTTGACCGTATATATCCGACATCAACTTATATTTATAGAGTAAGGAATTGTTTGCATTTATGCCTTATTATTGACGAGGATTAAAACCCTGTTTTTAATTAGGTCCTTTATGATAATTCGTGACTGTGTGCTGATAATGGGCCTGTGAAAATATGAAACACAAAATACATTGAAACAAAGCCCATCCCTATTCAAACTGTTAGATCTCCAACCAATTCTGTTAAAGAGGGTCAAAACTTAGCTTCACACTAGTCATCTCCGACCATTGAAATGGTCACTTCGACCAGCAAACTGGTCGGGGACAAGCGGTTCTTCCCGCACATGTCTCCATGCAAACAGTTATCTGACAGGTACACATAACCACCTAGAAGTTTTCTCTAGAAAAGGTACCATTTGGCGAGAAGACACCGTTTGGCGGGAAGGCATCTCCTGGCTACGCGACACCCCTTCTGGAAATCAACCGCTGTCTCTTCATCAAGGATAAATAAGGGGCCAATCCCCGCTATTGAGGACATCTGGAATCATCTGATCTCCATCTTAATCTCGCAATCAACACCTTTTAACCAGTGATTAGCATTCTGCAATCACTCAGATCATCCTGTAATCTCTGTATTATGTCACAGCCATTTGGCCAATAAAGAAGCACTTTCCATTGTTTCCATTTTGATATCCAGGGGCCCACAATTTATTATTTTCCATAAGTTCGATTAAGGGACTCAAAGTCTTGGACATCGACAGCTGGTGCTAGAAGGAGGACATCTAGACATCAAAATCAAGAAATTCTCTATGATGGATGAGGAGAATTGGTTTGACCTCGTCGATTATGCCCATCTTACGGCTAATGACGAGCCAACAGAAGAGCAGTGTAAGTGTGATTTCTACTCTGAATACGTCTCTGCGGCGGAGTTAGCAAAAATTGAGGCAGAGGTAGAGGCTGAAGAACAATCATCCTACGCACTAAAAGGTAAAGATCTTATTACTCCTCTAGTAAATTCAGAGGAAGATAATCATGAGGCTTGTTCCATGGAAATTCACAATGAAAATGTGTCAAAAGGTAGTAATAACCTTCTGAACAATTTAGCCTCGGAAGATCATCTCCAAGGTTTAGATTACACACCTTCATCAAATGAAGATGGAGGATTAATACCCTCTGTTTACTTGGGTTTCCGCGCCTACGCAGCCACCGGTGAAATAGATGGGCAGCAGGCAGAATGTGAAGAAGGCGAAGATCAAGAAACTGCCGAAAAAAATGCTCAAAGTAAATATGAGCGACGTATAACAGAAAAACAAAGATCTGTTGATGAGGCCAAGCACTTATATTTCCAAAATCAGCCATGCACCTCACGAAGATTTCAAGTCTCTAGAGGACAACGTTGTCAAGATACATTCATTACGCCACCACCTCCACAGGCGGTGGCAAGAGACCCCAACTTTTCTCAAAGCCGTTTGCGGCAAACTACTCCCGTTGAGAGAATCCACATTTTATCAAATGCAATTCTTAATCATCCAATGGAGGGAGAAGATGTACTGAACGCAACCGTCATATGGTCTATTGCTGCTGATCTGTAAGAAGCTGCAAATGAAGTGCAAGTAAGGTCTATGTCTACAAGAACTCAAACCGAATCCCGTGTGGAGGGATCCTCATTTGGTCGACGCCAGCAAGGCGTTAGTCACCAGCAAAGAGGAGGTCTGCGACGGAGAAGCGTCTTTGAACGTCTTACCCCAGGTGAAATTTCTAACCGTGGTCGACGACGACCTCGTTCTCCTGAAAATATGGACCAAGCTCCTAATGTACGTCTATGTTCTGGTCTGTAAAGCTTTCTCCTCTGGGCTCAGAAACAAAACCTGGCTTGAAAAATTCAAACCGGGATCTCTGGAGAGTTTTGATGGAACTCAGAATCCGTCATAATTCTTGAAAGTCTATACTACCGCCATCCAGGCTACTAGAGGGGATGAGAAGGTAATGGCTAGCTACCTTCCTACTGTTTTAAAGGGATCACCACGAACTTGGTTGTTTAATCAACCAGAGGGTTCTATTTACAGTTGGGAAAATTTGTGCCATGCCATTTTAAATAATTTTAAAAGTTGCTACTCCATGACTAGTAAAGAGGATGATTTACATCATCTTCGCCAAACTTCTGGCGAAAATTTGCGACAATTTATTAAAAGGTTTACAGAAGTACGCAACACCATTCCTAATGTTTCTAACAGTTCTATGATTCATGCGTTTAAGTAGGCTGTCCGTTATAAAAGGTTTACTGAAGATCTCAACATTCATCCACCGTCTACCATACCAGAGCTATTCGATATGGTAGACTGATACTCAAATGCACATGAAGCAATTGAGTGAAACCGTACGGTTGACAAAGGCCATGCTCAACCACAACCTGGCCTCACGGGGTCAGAAGATGAAAAAGATCCCTAAATTTGAGGATAGCAAAAGGATGAACAAGAAAAAAAAAAGAATAAACAAAACGTCCAGCTTGAAGTTGCAGGAATTGCAGAACGACCTACATACTCTAAGGGAAAAGCACCTTGAAAGAAATCAGCTGGTCGCCAAGACAACCAGTATGGTTCCAAAAATCCTGGTGTGACCAGTGGCAATGGTCGTTAGTGTCTAGTGCATAGGGTATCCGGAAACGAGCTGCGAAACTGCCGTACATGACAGAAGCGCATGGAAGATTCTACTATGGCAAGGGTCCTATGCCTATCCTACTGGAAGATTCAGGCAACAAAGATACAGATGGTGATGAGAAAATGGGCTATCAAAAGCCTGATAACCACGTCAATGTTATATTCGGCGGATCATCTGTGTACACCTCAAAAAGGCAATTTAAAACTGCATGGAGGGAGGTCAATAGCATCGGCAACCGAACCGGAAAGCCAGAGTACCCCAAGTGGTCGGATGTCGACCTCACCTTCAATCGGCAAGATTGCCCGAAACGTATGCCAGTCCCTCAAAAACTTCCATTAGTAGTCTCTCCCACTATTAGCAACTGCAAAGTTAGAAGGGTTTTAATTAATGGAGGCAGTTCTTTGGACTTGCTTTTTATTCATACATTGGATGAGATGCAAATCCCTTGTTCTAAGATAAGACCTGTTACGAACCCATTTTTTGGGATTGTACCTGGTCCGTCAATAATTCCAGTAGGGCAGATAGTATTACCTGTCACCTTTGGAAATGCTGACAACTTCAGAACGGAATTAATTTCATTTGAAATTGTTGATTTTGAGTCAGCATATAATGCCATTCTGGGTAGACCTTCACTAACCAAGTTTGTGGCAGCAACTTATCACGCCTACCAGAGCTTAAAGTTTCCTAGTCCAAAAGGTGTGATTAATTGCAAGGTAACAAACTTACTGCACTTAATTGTGATCGCAAATTACTCAAAATTGTTGATTAATTACCATTAAGTAATGTCAATGATGCAGAAAAGACTGGTAGTCTAGCAAAACAGAGAGGCTAAAGGCAACTCCTCAGCCCAATGAGCAAGTAAAGGAAGTTCCCATTGATCTTGCTGATCAATCAAAAACTGTTTGGATAGGGGTCATCAATGGATGCCAAATAGGAAGACGCACTCGTTGCTTTCCTCCGGGCTAAAGCATATGTGTTTGCGTGGAAACCATCCGACATGCCTAGGGTCCCAAGGGAGTGATAGAGCACAGATTAGCCATATGATCTGACATACGACCAGTGAAGCAGAAGCTACAACAATTCACTCCTGATCGGCAAGATGCCATTTGACAAGAGTTGGATAAACTCTTGGAGGCTGGTTTCATTCGCGAAATTGATCATCCTGATTGGCTTGCGAATCTGGTCATGGTCAAGAAAGAAAACGATAAGTGGCGCGTGTGTGTTAATCTTACTAGCTTAAATAAAGGTTGTCCAAAAGATGATTTTCCTTTGCCCCAGATCGAGCAATTAATAGATTTGACAACGGACTGCAAATTGATGAGTTTCCTGAATGCATACTCAGTTTATCATCAAATAAGCAAGGCAAGTGAAGATGAAGAGAAGACTTCCTTCATAACCCCGTTCGGTGTCCACTGCTACAGGAAGATGCCTTTCGGGCTGAAAAATGCTGGAGCCACGTACCAGCGACTTATGTAGAAGACTTTTCATAGTCAAATAGGGCATAATATCGAAGCCTATGTTGATGATCTTGTTGTAAAGAGCAAAATTAGCTCTAATCATTTGTCAGACTTGGCTGAAACCTTTAATAATTTGAATAAACATGAAATTAAGCTCAATCTAGAAAAATGTGTCTTTAGTGTTTGTTCTGAAAAGTTGCTTGGTTTCCTTGTCTGTTTACGGTGTATTGAAGTAAATCCTGAGAAGATTCAGGCCATCAAATCCTTAAGACCACCTTCTACAATAAAGGAGGTTCAAGGTTTAACTGGTCAGATGGCTGCTCTCAGTCATTTTATCTCAATATCAGGAGAGCATGGTTTACCTTTCTTTAAGGTAATTCGAAAATACGACAAATTTCACTAGTCAGATGAAGTGTATAAAGCCTTTAATAACATAAAGACTTATTTGCAAAGCCCGCCCAATTGGTCTCACCCAACCCTGGAGAGCCTTTGTTGCTGTATCACACAGCTTCAAACAGTGTGGTTAGTGCTATACTAATCGTTGAACAAGATCAAATTCAAAAACCCGTTTATTACGTAAGCCTAAGGAGTGGTACCCTCAGGTTCAAAAATTACTTTGTGCTCTACAAATGGCTTCTAGGAAATTAAGACATTATTTTCAATCACATCGGATTACAATACCGTCATCTTTTACCTTGGGAAGTATCTTACATAACCAAGACGCAACTAGTCAAATTGCTAAGTGGGCAGTCGAACTGGGATCATTCGAAATCCACTTGTAGCCCGAACAACAATTAAATCTCATATTTTGGCAGATTTTATCGCTAAATAGACAAATAGTAAACCCTCTATACAAGAGGATAAGACTGATACCGACCACTGGAAACTGTACTTTGATGGTTCTCGAGAAATAAAAGGCTCAGTGGCTGGTATAGTATTGGTTACACCTCAAGGCGGTCAGTTAAAATACGTAATCCAGATACACTTCCTTGCTACTAACATTGTGGCAGAGTATGAAAAACTTCTAGCCAGGCTCTGAGCAGCAAAATCCCTTGGAGTCCGTCGGCTACTTGCAATGGGGATTCGCATTTGGTCGTAAACCAGGTTAGCTAGGAATACAGGACGTCCGACGAGGTAATGGTTCACTACCTGGATAAAGTGAGGAAATTGGAAAAACACTTTACTCATTTTGAAGTCCAATATATACAATGAAAAGACAATATCTTAGTGGACCAGTTATCAAAACTGGGCTCCTTACGATCACCTGTTCTGACAAGTATATTTCTTGAATATCTGTCTAAGCCTTCTATAGACACATCCATAGAGCAATCCCTGACCAATGAAGAGGTCAGAGTCCTTGAGCAAGATTCAGATTGGGCTAAACCATTTAAAGCATATCTAGAAAATGGGACACTGCCTGAGGATATCCATGAAAAAGATAGATTAATTCGAAAGGCACGAATATATAAAATTCTCAACAATACCCTATATAGGAAGGACACACATGGTATTCTCATGCTATGTATAACCCTGGAATAGGGAAAATCATTGCTTAATGAGATATAAGGGGCTTGTGTGGAGCGCATGCTTCATACAGAACACTGGTCAGTAAAGCTTTCCGATAAGGATTTTATTCTCCAATTGCTTTGCAAGATGCCATGCATCTTGTGAAAACTTGTGAGCAATGTCAATTTCATGCTCGACAAGTACATTTATCTGCTAATCAGCTGCAAGTTATACCTTTGTCATGGCCATTTTTGACATGGGGAATTGATATAGTAGGACCTTTACCAAGAGCAACTAATTGATTCAAATTCCTGTTTGTTGTAATTGATATATTCACAAAATGTATTGAAGCTGAGCCTGTAGTTTCTATTACGGCTCAAACTGCCAAGAAATTCTTTGTGAGAAATATAATTACTAGATTTTATGTACCTAGTAGACTAATTACTGACAATGGATCACAATTCATCAGTGGACTGTTTCAAGAATATTGTGATGAAATAGGCACAAAAATTTGTTACGCTTCAGTCGCTCATCCTCAGAGTAACGGAGCAGTTGAAAGAGCTAACGGCCAGATTATGCAAGGCATAAAAAAAGAGTGTTTAATCATCTTAGCAAATGCTTGGGGGCTTGGGTAGATGACCTCTACTCTTTACTCTGGGCCATTCGAACAACGACCAGCAGGGCAACAGAAGAAACTCCTTTCCAACTGGTTTACGAAGTAGAAGCTATGTTGCCAAATGAAAGTTCATTTAGGATCTACACGAACCTCTCTCTATGATTAGGTTAATCAAGAAGACTAACGCGAAGATGACATCAATCTTTTAGAAGAAAAGCGAGACCGAGCACTGATTAGGTCAGTGGCCTATCTGCAAGGACTAAAAAGATATTACAATAAAAGAGTATAACCACGTACCTTAAACGTGGGAGACTTGGTTCTAAGGCGTATCCAGAATCAGTCTAGCTTGAATAAGTTATCTCCCAAATGGGAAAGTTCCTTTACTGTAATATCAATTGCGCGACCATGCTCTATTCATCTTGCTATGGACAACGGAAGAATTATGTCCAACACTTGGAATATCCAACATCTTCGCAAGTTCTATGTGTAAATAAGTTACCTTTTTTCATTTACATATGTCATCTCTTTATTTGTTATGTTTCTAAACTATGTCTATTCTGATAATCCTCTGGAAACTCACAAAAGTCATCATTTGACCGACCTCTCTAAACACAACGTACAAGGTTGCTAGTCGAATTGTGAGATAACATCTAATAGAGAATTTTCTTATAAGCCAGTTCTTACTGCATTGAAACTCGTTAGCATGACCTTATCTCTGATCTGCTGTCGGTTAATACTAAGTACTATGTGAAGAGCACTAGTCATCACTCATAAAACTATTTGTATTCCGAACACATCGCTGTTCATTACACAAACAGTTAGGAGCTAGTGATATACTTAGAAAAAATATGCACAAAATAAACACAGGGTAGAATTTAACACAAAAGAATATTCTTTTTTCATTCATTTGAATAAGATCATACATTATGTTTATATGTAATCTTTACATTACTCATGTATGTCTCAATGGCAGAAGCTACTTCTGCACATTTTCTATTAATCTCTTCTTGAGTGCTAAGCTTCAGGTCGAGTGCTAGTTTCTCCAGTTCGACCACATCCTTGTAGAAATGCCTCAACTTGACAAAGAGGGTACCTACTTAGGAAGCAATCGAAACCTGAAGTGCAACTTTCATGGTCTGGGCCATGATGGAGATTTGCCTCTAAATGATCTTCAACTGATCGTTCACTTCCTCGACCAATTCCTCAAACGACGGATTTGTAAGTTTTATTTATTTTCCTTTTAAATCCGTCGTAATCTTTTAAAGCTGCTCAAGAACAAAGTTCAGAGTAGATTTCCTACCACTCTGAACTATGGCCAAGTCTTTTGTGAAGATCTTCAGTTGGTCGGTGAGTCTTTCCATTTCATTTTTCTTCACTAACTTATGTTCTTCGGCTTTTATTCTCTCTCTCCCCGGCAGAAAGTTGAGATTTATTGGTCTTTATTATATATTTCAAGTCTACAAAGATTGATTTTATATTTTTCAGTTTTCCCAAGTAAAATTAAGTTCAAAACAAATTAGAATTCTGTTTTACGTGCTATCTCAGACTCCTTTGCCCGAAGAGTATTCTTATACTCCTCAGAGAGCCTTTGAAGTTTATCCTCATTCCTTTTGAAGGCCTCGTGGAGTCTCGCAGTTTTATCGTCATAATATTATTTGGTAGCAACAAGATCAAACTTGTATCCCTTGGCGGTATTCTGAGCCACCAAGAGTTGCTTCTCTAGTTCTTTTATTTGTTCGTCTTGTCTGTGCCAGAATAGTTATGTCAGAACAAAAAGATGAGAGAAAAGAAGGAAAAATAACAGTAAAGCTTATACTTACTTTCTTATTTTTTTTTCCACTTCGGCCTTGCCCAAAGTCCTTACCTGCTGGTTTAGCAGGTCGAACATTTCTCGCGAATGCTGGAAAACAGCAAAAAGGCAAATGAACTAAAAGTTATCCTTCTCAAAAAAGAAGAGCAAGAGAGAAAAGATAAATACCTTCACTTGCAAGTTATCAAAAACTTGCTTGAAGTGTCTCTGGTCAGGTTGACCAGAGGAAGAGGTCAGTGGAAGAGCCACTGGTTGGATAATCACCCTTTTAGGCGGTACCCCCTTATTGGTCGGACTAGCCAATGTCTCCTCTGCGGGACGAAGGTCCTTGATCACCTCACCAGCAGAAGTTTCCTCTCCAGCGACGGCGGTCGTCTCGACCTCCCCGGTTGTCGTCACCAGAGGATGATCAATCTCCTCCGTGGTTAGTGGATTTTGATCGACCAGTGGTTTACCACCAATGGCCGAAAGGTTTTCACCTTCAGCGCTAAGTGGGTTTGGTCAGGAGAGGAGGATATTGAGAGGTCATCTTATCTTGGAGCTTAAAATATGTGCTCCCGAAGAGGTCCTGACTTTTACTACTTTTAGTATATTGACAGAAGAAGCGGAAAAATCGAACTGGAGGAGGGATTCCAAGAAAAGCTTCGCAAAGATGCGAGAAAACACTCAAAATGAGAATAGAATTGGGATGGAGATGATGTAGCTCAATCTCATAATGATCGAGCGCATCGGCTATAAACACACTCTTTGGAGGTGGAACCCTAGCCTCACCAGAGTGGCGAACAGCACGAGGTGCCCCTCTTGCGGCACTAGCTTCGTGTCCTCCATGCTATGGTCCTATCGCAGCATTGCGCGAGGAAGGATTAGACCTTTGTCTTTTCGTTCCTTGATCCTCCCTTCGGTTAGGATTGACTTATCCATGACCATTTGATTTGGGAGGAAGAAAGGAATCGAAGAATAAAAGTTCGGAGGTCGCAAAAGGCTTAAGACAATTTATGTGCTTGAATGCAGTAAGGGCGTGAGAAATCCGAAAGGATTTACCCCTCTTTTTATACAGCCTAATGAGTGACAGTTTTGGACACCGTTTTGGTTTCCAAGAAAAAGTAACCGTTTTTCAATAAATGATAAATGACACCCGATTGATATTCTCGAAATGTTTTCCTCGAAGAAATGAAGAAATCATATTTCTCAAACTTCTTAGATGTTTAAATTTTTCACCATCCATTTTGAAATTTCCCATCATATCTGACGAGAAAAACAAAAAGAGTGAAATATGAAAAACTTAAAACAACTAAAAAATATTTGAATGTAATCTACTCTCCGGAAGTCTGAAAGTGTGAAGGAACCAAATATTATTCTTAAAACTCCTTCAGATATTTCAACTTCCCAACATCTCCTCTTAATCATACCCTTATCCTAATCTCATGAAAGAGAAATAGAGGAAGATGATGAGAAGCTGAAAAAACTAAAGAGTTTTAAAAGCAATCTTTTTCTTGATTCAGAAGGAGCCCTTTGCCCCTTTTATACACCACACGCATTAAAAATGACCGGATGTCAGTTCAGTTACTGAGAGAATCTCAAGGATCTCCTATTTATCAGCACTCAAGTCGGTCAAATAATTAGCGAGTAATCCTATGAAGTCACAAAAGAGGAAAAGCCTTGAGTAATAAACTTTTATTTCTCAAGACTTAGAGGCTAGTTGACGAGGATTAAAACCCTATTTTTAAACAGCATTCTCGAAAGATCTGAACCATCATTTTTTATCCAATAGTTTATATACAACTGCTTAAATTACAGTCTCAGTGAAACTGTGTTAGATCTCCGTTTCATTTTAGGGTGGAGGATGAAGTCGGCGGTGACATCATAGTGCTAGCCCAGGCCCATCTCCATCAGAAAAGCTGTCGGAACCTTTTTATCCGGTGACAGTGAGTTGGCTCCGTTCAGATAACCACGTCATCAGTCATATCATATATATCACAATACGTAGGTTAAGTAGCCTCATCACAAACCTTGTCTTTTCCTTCCTCTTTCTCACTTTTCCGTCTGTCCTGTAAGTAGATTTCATAAAACTATAGATTATTTATATAAACTTCAGAGAAAAAATATAGATGTTAGCTTCTATTTTATAAAACTATAAATTTTAAAAGAAATTGTATCACAAAACTACAGGTTATAGAATTAATATTTTTTGTAACAGTTTTACTAGTGTGCGCCCACATGATAGCTTCACGCGTACGTATTTTCCGTTTCACTCGTACGTGAGGTTACCTTGTGGATCCACATAGTGAGACTTGTTACATGAGCAGTTAATTTTAAAACATGTAGTTTCCTAATACAAGATCTCATAAATTTTATAATTTTATGAAACAGAAGTTAAAACATGTATTTTTTAATAGTTTGTATAAAAAGCTATAGTTTTATAAAAATTTACTCTTATATTGTTTTGTGCATGAAATCTTAACTGGGTCTTTCTTTTTCTTTTTCACTTTGTCCTTATTTTGTTTAGGTGAATGAAGTATTACCTATCTACTACACTCTAGTTATCTGTATGGCTTTACAAAATGCAGCAAATCTATAGCCTGAAAAAGGTTTTGATATTCGTGATCAGCTTGGTTTTACTTTTTTTTTTACTTGTAACTTCTATAGTGGCATCTACAATAGTTGAACAATGTAAGCTATGGAATATACTGTACTTTCTCTGTTCAAATTTATAAGATGTATTTTTTAAATGATCTTGTCTATAAATATGGGCTGTATTTAATATTTCGATGCAAAATCAATGTAATGTTCCCTATATAGCCCTAATAAATATTCAACTTTACTTCGTGTTCTCTACGTACATGCATTGAATATAGTGCTTAGTGAGAATAATTAGAGATAATCTAGTTATTTTCAAAATTTTTATGGTCCATTCCCCAGATCCAACGGCATCGGTCGATTCGCCCAAAATTAACGACCACAAGAAACAAAAGATAGCCACCCATGGCCATGGCCGGGCTTCACAAAACCGATTTCGAAAAAACCGTTCGAAAACCAAAATTCAAAAATCGAAAATATCGAGTTGAAAATCGTTCAAAATTCGTTAGAAAACAAAAAGTTAAGAAGTCAAAATTTTTGGAAAAAATTCAAAAAATCGAAAACTCGTCAAAAACAGACTAACCAATTGAATGTTCCTTAGAGCCCATTTTTTAGCTATTTTCGCTCGATTTCATTGACAATCGAGCGGTTTTCACCGATTTTTGACCGGTTTACATCACATAAAATTTTCAAATATTTTGAATTTATTTTTGAACTAGACCGGTTTACCGACTGATTTTGAATTCCGAATAAAGATGGCCAAACGGGCCGGCCTGAGGCATGGTACTATTTGCCTGGCCCGAGCACGCATGCGGCCCGGTAGAACAGCCCTGAGCTGTACCATGCTTGGGCGGGACCGAGCACGACAGTGCACGGCATGGCTCGATTAGCCTAGCACGGCCTGTTTAGCCCGTTTAGTTTGAAAAATTGCCGTTTTATAGCTGTTGGAGGATTAAAAAATTCGAAAAAAATACGACAAAATTAAAAAAAAATCCTGAATTTTTTCCTATAAATAGGTGGCTACCCCTCCTCATTTGCACACCAGCAATCTTGCATTCTCTTCTATTCATTCTCTTATGAATTTTTTTGCTCCCGGTGGTAATTTGGCAAAATTCAAAATAGTTTTGCCAAAAATTCAAAAATCTGAAATTCGGCTTCCGGCTTCTGTTTAGAAATCAAGGTAATAATTGTGATTTAACTTTTCGTTTTGTTAGTATTTTAAATCATATTTTAGTACTAATAGCGTAATTATTTCTTACAGTTTGCTTTATGGAGCACGGGGACTTTTCGTCTTTCCTAGCTTCTGATTTTGGGATTTCACTCGAGGAGCTGCTTGCTGCATCCTATGAAGTGCAAGAAGCTACTGGAGTTGTGCCATCCTCAGGCTCTACAAGTGCTACTGCGTCGGCAAGTACTGGGGCGAAAAGATCAAAATGCAGTACATCGGGAGTCTGGGAAGATTTCGAACAGATTTTTGAGACATTAGACGGCGTCCAAATAAGGTATGCTATTTGTAAATATTGTAAGAACAAATTAACTGCGAAATCTTCAGGTAGAACGGGGCACTTGATGAGGCATGCGAGAGCTGTAGAAAAAAAGTGGGGATGGATTTGAGATAGACGCAGCTGCAGTACAACCCCGACGGTATGGTATGTAACTGGGACTATAATCCTGAGGTAGCTTGTGAATCTTGTCGTTTAATCGCTTCTAAATCTTCCTTTAAACTTTGGTGAGTCAACTGCGTTTGAAAACTATATTAAGACCGCTCACAAAAAAAATTCTAACCTAGACAAAAATAAATTAAACCTAGATGAATCATACAAAAACAAAAAACAAATAGAACTGAAAATTGCAGTAGAGTGATATTAAAATTGCATATTACTTAGTACTGCAATTTCAAGTTTACTCCTATGCAAATTTAGGTGACTAAGAGGTAAGAAAATTTCAAGGAATTGAGAAGTAGCAAACCTGTTAATTTATATTAGTAAAGACATGTGTTGCACATGCATGATTACTAGTCTTTTCTAAAATAGGATTAGCAAGTTTTACATATATATTCAAATGAACTGTAGTTTCATGATACAAGACCTCCTAAATTTTGAAATATGTAGTTTCATGATACAAGATCTCCTCAATTTTATAATTTTATGAAACAGGAGTTAAAACATGTAATTTTTTAATAGTTTGTATAAAAACCTATAGTTTTATAAAATTTACTCTTATATAGTTTTGTGCATGAAATCTTAACTTGGTCTTTCTTTTTCTTTTTCACTTTGTCCTTACATTGTTTAGGTGCATGGAGAATAACCTATCTATTACACTCTAGTTATCCGTATGGCTTTACGAAATGCAGCAAATCTATAGCATGTAAAAGGTTTTGATATTCGTGATTGGCTTGGGTTTACTATTTCTTTTTGTTTTTTTTACTTGTAACTTCTATAGCGGCATCTACAACAGGCAAACAATGTAAGCTATGGAATATGCAGTAGTTTCTCCGTTTAAATTTATAAGGTGTATTTTTTTAACGATCTTATCTATGAATATGTGCCGTATTTAATATTTCAATGAAAAATTAGTGTAATGTTCCCTATATAGCCCTAATAAATATTCAACTTTACTTCATATTCTCTACATGTATGCATTAAATATAGTGCTTAGTGATAATAATTAGAGATAATTTAGTAAGTTCCAATATTTTTTATAGTCTATAGGCTAAAAAAACGGCTTATAATCTTAAAGAGGAGTAGTAATTTACAATGTCCATTAAAGGGAGGAGACAGTAGAGAAGCCACTGGTCGATACGGGAATCAAATCATGCAACCTGCGATCATCGCTACCTCAGCTGGTACAGCTAACTTGGTAAACACTGTACTCCGTTGCTGAATATATATCCTTCAATTTACGAATAGTTGTACATCCAGTTATAAATAGTTGCTGTTTTGAACATAAGTATAGTTGGACATTTAAATTTTTGATATATCAATATCTTCCTAAATATTTAAATTCGATATGTGAAAATCATATATGTATGTTTTCCTCAAAAAGTTCTTTCGTAACATTATAATTTTAATTTCTTTTATAAATAAATTATAATAGAAATTAGTAGGCAAAGCTATATTTTAGAGACTATATCAAACCTAATTTTTGCACCGTCCATTTTCCGGATCCAACGGCACCGGTCGCTCCGCCCAAAATCAGCGGCCGCAAGAAACAAAGAAGCACCGTGACCACCCATGGCCATGGCGACCCTTCCTTCTTCCCTAGCCGGTGACCCCAAATCCACCTCACCTTCCTTCCAATCCCGCACCTTCCCACGAAGCTTCGCCGCCCACACCATTTCCCCAAGCACTCACAGCAACCAACACCACCCCCAAGCACCGAACTGCGAGGAAGAAGCAATGGTGCAGCGGCGGCGGGACGTGGAGGTGGAGGTGGAGCTTAACCTGCCTCCGGGGTTCCGGTTCCACCCCACGGACGAGGAGCTGGTGACCATCATCGCCGAGCTCGACCTCTATGGCTTCGACCCTTGGGAACTGCCCGGGAGGACGCTCTTGGAATCGGATTGCAGCGAGATTAATTGCCACCCAAGCGACGCATCGAAGTCGGTTTCAAGCTCAACCGCGCTAGCTCCTCCGAATCCGCATCCATTTCCATCTCCCCACCGTCCTGCCGCTATGGAAAGATCAAACCGAGTAGCACTCTTCGTGTGGATCCCCGCCGCCACCGAGCATAAAAGGGCAGGGGGCTTCGCCATCCATCAAGAATCACATCACATCCACCAAGAATTCCACCATCCCAAGCAAGATCTCCATCGATCGAGATGGCTGGAGGCTTCGGTGAGGGCCACGAGCTCATCGATCTCTTCCTCCGCCCCAAGCTCGCCGGACAGCCCCTCGCCGCCGGCCTCATCCACGACGTCGACGTCTACTCCGCCGCCCCCGACCAGGTCGCCGGCCGCACGGCCGCGCCTGGCAGCAAGGTATACCGGTCGCCTCGTGAGCCTCCTCGCTCGTCGTCGACCACGACTACTGCTGTCCTGTCCGAGTCCAGCTGCTGCAAGAAAACGACGGACGAGGAAGACGGCCATCATCACCGTGCAGAGGCAGAGGAGGTGAACGATCAGTTCAAGATGCTCGAGAGGCTCGAGCGTGACGGCGTCCAGATGTCCTCCGAGTTCGACGAATGCTACCTGATGTCCTTTGACGGCGTGGACATGACCGCACAGCAGTACGAGCTCGACAACTTATCTGAAGGCGAGCCGGGTGCCCCACCGCCATCACCAACCGAGCCTGAGCCGGAGGGGGACGCCGCCATCACCAGTTTGCTGATCCAGGTTTCTGCAAGGTTGCAAGTTGTCCAATCTCTACAAGAGCTGCAACTGCACCAAGAGCTTCAGTAGTATCAGTTAGTATGTCTTTACTGCTACATCTTGCGTTTCTAAACCACGAATGAGTGTTTACCTTTTGTGTCTCTAGTTTCTGCACTTACTTAGGAGGATTTCTAGTGCTCTTAGAATCTCTGTCAGCCATTAATAATTTTGGTAGAGTGTTAGCAGAGTCTCCAACTCGGCAGCGAGCGCACTTAAAGACGTGTCTGAACTTAAGTTCACTATATTCCTTAAACTGAACCTAAACGATGGGCCAAAGTAAATAAAAGGGCTGTTTGAATTAAGTAAAGTAAAGCAGATAATTGAGCAAAGAACTCGTTTCTGCAATTCTAGCACGAGATGGAGCGTAAAACGCACTCGTTGCAAAAAAAAACACCCATTTGCTACCCCGTTTGTAGCAGTAAAAGGAATAGAATTGAACGAGTGATGCACGCCAAAGTTGTGTGAGCTACCTTAGATCCAGATAGACTGCTGTCTGTTCTGTAAAATTAATCTTGGCTGACTTAGATTCTTAAGCATTGGTATGTTCTTAAGTTCTAGTCTGCAGTTTCCTATGAGAAACATGGGGTCAATGCACTCGTTTGTGTGATGAACTCCTGAGGCTAGCAACTAGTCCTTGCTGTACAGAGTCCATATGTAATAAATTCAGATATCAATGGAAATTTTTTTGGCCTGAATTTGGTTAATATTTTGATGTGCCCTGCGTCTCTAATTGTTGGCGTGTGTCTTGTGTTTGTGGCGGTTAGAGCAAATCTAAGTGCAGTTGTGCTCGATTTAGAATCTGTGTTATATTGCTATGGTATGGGGAATGGTTTAATTAACTTATCAAAACAGATAAGTCACATCAAAGATTATTGTGTGCACTGGGAACTCTGAAGATCATAAGGCTAACATCTTCAATAGTTTTGGATGATCCTTTTCTTTTTGTGAAAAGTAGTATAGTTGACAGACTCAATTTATGAGCCTGCTTTCTGCGAAGACTTAAGATTGTTATTTTGATGCACTTTTGTGGAGCTGTTTTACAATATGGCGTTTTCTTGCTCTGAAGTGAGCCTACTGTTCAGCTGAAGAGATTTATGCATTTTAATTTCTAAATGTTTAAAGTGCCCTGAAACTCAAACCATTCACCTAATTAACTCTTTTCCTCCCCCACATTCAAAGGACATGTCTAGACTTGTGTGGGCAGAACCTTTTTCTAATGAATTATGCTCCATCTGTAAATGTTAAGACAGCCAAATCGGTGAATAAACATCAATGAATTGGTTAAGCTTTGTATAATAAATCGATGAAGATATGCAATATGAAATCGCTGCGTCGTGCTCATGGAGGAAGAAGCCTCATGGTTGCTCAACTTGCTGGACATTACTAGGCGCTAGCTACATATGTACTTCCTACATGGACACACAATTTGATGGGTAAAAAAAGTGTTTACGCAAGTAAAATGAAGCTATCTGAAACTAGGACGCCTAATTTGATGCCTGAACTCGTCCCAGAAATGAGCATGTTGATACGTAATCAATGAGGTTTTACTTCTGAATATATATTCAGTAGTACTTTTGATGCTGAATATATAATTTGACTTCTGAATGTGCAAGACAGGATTACTGATTACTAAAGCACCAGAAAAGAAGCTTGGTATCAAAGCAAAAAAAAGGTACTTGATTCCAGTTGATATATATTGAGCAAAAGCCTACACATAATCAATGAGAGCCAGCCAGGGGAACCACATACACATTCAGAATGATCATTTTTAATAATCTGCATGAGCATTGTTAAAACTTGATTTGCTTTCTGATTTTGGATTTTCTTCTCTTCCGGAGCATTGTGCAAAGTATGTTTTGATCTTATCAACTGTTTCGATATGAGATTTGTTAATTAAGAATCTAACAATATCTCTGTTTCTTTTTTTAATTGCTATTTTTTATTTTTCAGAATCATTAAATGAATTAAATTTGTTTTGAAATTTCTCTGAGGAGTTTTATGCTTTTTTTTCTTTCTTTTTTAGGACCTTTACCGGGTTTTTACAAATTGTTCAATATTTTCTGTGATTTTTTCTAATTCTCCTTGAATTTTATCTAATTTCCGCTGAGTGTGCCGATTTTCGATATAAACTATTCGAAAATCGGTCAACCCGGTTGGTTTTTGTTTTTTTTCATAGCTATTTGACTGTCGAATTTAAAAAATTTGATTTTGTAATTCGCTTGATTTTTACAATTTTTTAACATATTTTCATCGAAAATCGGTACGTGACGATTTCCAACTCGGTTCGTTTACGTAAACCCTGGCCAAGAGTGTGGTAACATCTTGCCCCCGTTCTCCGGTCACTGATTAATAAAAGCGGCCAAGAAACAATCGGCCGGAGGGCAAACACTCCGCCCGACACGCACGCGCGCGACGCGAATCTACAACGAAATCATACGATTCTGTTCATCCTCGCCTCCCCGCCTCGATCACGCCTCGGACGGCGGAATCCTGCGCCGAGGAATCAAGGAGGCGCCCCCCGATTTGCATGCCCGGAGCTCGCCGGGGTCGTAATGCCCTGGTGCCCGCCGCCGCTCGGAATCGGGCCGCGGGTGCGCTCCTTCCTGCGCGACTGCGACGCGCTCCAGTCCCTCGCCCTCGCCCTCATCTATCTCCAGGTGCGCGCGCATTCCTTGCCCCCGCTCGATCGGATCGGCGTGCTCGGCTGCCGGCTCCCAATATCTGTTACTTTCTTCTTCTTGGTCTTGTTATCCTCCGTGATGAGAATCTTGGGTGCGGGGAAACGAGATTTAAGCGTGCTTTAATTTTGCTACCTTAGTGGTAATTGTGCTTGTTGCGGCGGTCTTGTTACCCAAAGTTGTCTAGTTCTTGATGCTTGCGGCGTCGAAATATGCTGGGGAATTGAAGTTATTAGTTGAATGCGATTTAGGTGGTGGGCTTCATCTTCGATTCTTTCTTATGCGTGACGCAGCCTTAGGAAGAGAAGTGAGAAGTTTTAGTTGAATCTGATCCTGGAGTCATGTTTGAGCATTCTGCAATTTACTGCTTTAGTAACAACTGTTTGCCTTGGCTTTCTGGCAGAGTGAATTTCCCAAACATTTGTTGTCCATCTCTGTCCATTTGATCAGGTCAATTTTTTCGAATGACGGCTTGGATGTGGGCTTCCCAAATTCAATTCTTCTTCATTTTTATGCTTGATGGCAACCTTGGAAACAGGAAAGGGTTGGAAGGAGATGACTTAGCTTGCTATTTATTTTTTACCTTTTACGAGCTTAGTGATAATTAGGTCCTTGGTTCTTCAGACTTCAAATTTGTCTGAATTCTGGCAGTTATTTTGATTAATCCCTCATGGATGGCCTTCCGGCCTTTTCCTTTTTCTTTTTTATCTGTGATTGCAATGTTGGAAATGGAAATGAGAGAGGACGATAACTTGATGCTGGAATCAATTTTAAGTGTGCTGCAGTTATATCATCTTAGAGTTAATGCTGTAACTTAGTCCGGTAGACATTACTGTGTTGAATATTTGATCAATTTTGGTAAAAGAACAAGGGGAAACTGGTCTGCTTCAAATCCCATGATGCTTAAATCATGGTTCTACATTCAGCATGTTTAGCTTCAATGATAGTTAGGGTTCTTGCTTTATGTTTGGCTCTTTTGATTTTTATGTGATTTTAATGGTTATAATGTCGAAATGAGTTCCTACTCAGCAGAAAATTGAATTTACATGAAACTAAGGTATTCACATGCATAATTAGTTCTTCAATTTTTTAGATTGGTTGTGCACTGATTGGATCTCTCGGGGCACTTTTCAACGGGGTTCTTGTGATCAACCTGGTGATAGGGCTCTTTGCTGTCATTGCGATTGAGAGTAGTAGCCAGAGACTTGGTCGGACATATGCTGTCCTTCTATTCTTCGCTATTGTCCTTGATGTTGCGTGGTTTATACTCTTCTCACATGCTATATGGTATGTCTTCTGCTACCACTATATTTCAGTTTAATAACCTGTTTTTCCTTTCTGTATTGTGGATGCACACATTTGTGCACATGGAAAAAATAATGGTATGATGTTCTGATAGTAAATAGACTAGTGATTTTTGGTGATATCGATTTTTGTTTGATCGCTTCATAAATTTTAATTAAATGGAGTACTGATGCAAAATAGCTATCGAGTCAAACCACTCTGCAAGTTTTAATACATTTTCTTGGAGCCCACCAATCTGAATGGTGTCAATCTGATTTCCATGTTAGTTTTTCTGCCATTCCTCAGCAGGGAAATAGTATTGTATTCTTTTGAAGGTTTGTGGTAACCATTTTTATTTTTCTTGAAACTTGTTTAAATTGGTTATTCCCATTCCATGCCTAGTTTACAGGAAATCGCCTGAGTGGGTTTGTGCATTCTTCTTTCAGTAGGCACACATAAGTATTTCTTCTATTACAGATAAATTTAATTTCAGTATTTGCTGTATTGTGAATTCTGTATAATTTATGATTTGTCAATGATTTTTCATCCAATAAGTACCTATATGATCTTTGCTTCTTCTATTATCCATTTCTTATGTTTATCAAACATCAAACTTAGAAGTATAACTGCAGAAGTCATTTGGTACGTGTGTGCTGTTAGATGAATATAGAAACATTTGCTAGTGCACTTTCTTCTTTAGTAACAGTGAGATTATTCTAAAATTATAATTTAGTGTTTACTCCATTTTCTTCTGACTCTTGTATCTATTTATGCAGGAATATTACACCTGATGAGAAGTATGGTCTACTTTTTGTTTTCTCACTCAGACTAGCACTATGGATGCAAATTATTGGGTTTTCAGTGAGGTTTTTGTCATCATTCATATGGATCCAGATGTATAGGTTAGGGGTCTCATCCAATACCCCAACATATCATGAAGTAAACTATGATGCAAGAAATAGTTTCTTGAGCCCCAGATCTAATTCAGTTAGACGGAGCTCCATGGCTGATGATATATTGGGAGGTTCAATATATGATCCTTCCTATTATTCTTCACTTTTTGAGGATGTCCGAAACAATGCATGCAATCATCAGGTATTCCCTTCTAATTTATTTTACATATTTCCTTATGTGTATTTGTATGAGCAAGTACCAAAGTGATAATTGGAGAGCATGACATATCTTTTTATTTTTCTGGTAAGGTTGACCTACCTTTTTAATTCATATCATATTACATTTTCATATAAACGACTCTTTTCGTTGCTAATACATTCGCATCATAGTTTGAAGATAAGATCATACATGTTTCTGTACATTTTTGGACTGCTTTACATTTTACCGCTTTGCAGCTTACATAATATTCTCCACCTTCAAGTATTCTCAGTCTATAAAATTAGTATTTTATCTGTTGATAATTAAAATTTGTAATATTCTCAGGTTCTAAAGAATGAACCATACATAGTTCATCAATTTTTTAAAATTCAATTTGTAACTTTGAAATGATAGGAAAGTTTAACTTTGATTATTTCAGTCAGATTGTTTTCCCAAGATAGAGGGGGGTTCCATCTGGCCACTAAAACTCTGCCAGGAATATTTTTTCTTGTACCCAAACAATTGTTAATCCTAGTTATGTGATGGTTATATTGTCATCCTTTTGTTATGGGCTATGATGCACGGACATGGATACGTTGACACGATACGACACGACACCGATATGGAATTCGTCATTTTTTAAAAAATACCGACACGGCTATATATATTTAAATAATAATAATATACATATGTATTTTCTCTATTTTTCTACGTGCTTATCAATGAAATAATGTAAAGTGTAAATTAGGAATATACACCTCAGTCTTTGCAATTTCACTTCTAAGCTGAGCAAGAATAGGTACCATCACCTTAGGATATATCTTTCAATCACTATTAGTAATTTTCAACAAGTGCACTTTGACTCTAGAGTACCTGTTAGTGCTAGTGCTAACATATTTGCAATACTTGTATCTTCATTTCACATTTCTAGACGGACCACCATTATCTAGAACGACAACATGATTCCACAATAGAGCCTTGATGTTTGTGTTTTGCTTCTCTCGGGTGGCTGTTACCCTTTAGGTTGCTAAGCTAGGTCAGGCTATGTCATTAGGATACGTGTCGATGAAGTGTTGAAATCGTGTTGAACATTAAAATTATTTATTTTAGCTATCTAATTGTCCAATACGTGACTGATACGTGTCGAGTGGCGTGTCGGTGTCGTATCCGTATTGGACACGTGTCGGACACCGATACAGCACCAAACCAACATGTTGGTGCTACAAAGGTTATGGGTCATGAAGATGTTAAATTTTGATCTAGATGACTGGATCTAACATGAAGATTACCTCAAATTTTATGTCATGCAATGGATTGCAAGAACTACAATTAGGATACACATTTGTTTCATTTCCTGACAAAAAGTTTGTATTATTTTCTCATTGACCTTGTTATCTAGCATTCATATTTCTGTATTCTCGTTGCCTTCTAGATGTTGGTTGTCTTTTTTATCAGTAGAAACATACTGTTGAGTTTTTTTTTTCTGCCATACATCTGTTCAGGTTGAAGTTGTTTAAATGTGTGTCTCTCTCTTAGCTGTCAAGGTATTGTATGCATTTTTCATGATGATTGTCTTGTAGATTCTGAAAAAAGGGGGAAAAAAAGCATGTCTGGGGTGCAGCACTCAGTTGTTAACTCATTTATGTTGTTTGTGTCAACACTGATAGAAGCCTTAATTTACAAAGAGCTTCTCTATTTGCAGGGTGATAAACAAAGTGGTAGTAATGATAGTGGGTCAACATCTGCAGGCCAATCTCCACGATTTAAATCTTTCGCTAATAGATCTTTTCTGGCTAGTGATGTAAGTTATTCCCAATTAGTAGAATTATAATATAACAAATTCATTCTGAGACCTCTTCTCCATATCCCATCATCGCGTAAAAAATCCTGGCCTTATAAAGTTGTTCGCAAGGAGCAATAATCTTATTTCACTGTCTTATTTATGTTGAAGATTGACTCTATGAAGGCATGAAGGTTCTATATATCTTGAACACAATTAATCATGACTGCTCATTAAACACAATTAATCATGACTGCTTATTAAGTCATTATGGTGGTATGAAACCATAATTATGGTATATGATGCCATGGGCCCTCTGATGCCTCTCTTGAGTTGGTTTCATTAGTTTTTCGGATATCCAGTGCTAAATACCATGTATAGTTGGAGAACCACACATATGAACTAATTTCTAAAACTGTTGTATTACAAAATGTGGATATGGGTAGCTTATTCTTTTATGCTCACCAGTATTTCTCATTTCATTCTATGTGCTACCTGCCCACTAGCTGATGTAACATTCCAAAATTTGGATTTTAGAATGTTTGAATTTCAAAATTCACCATTTGTAATTTCTTTGAATTAATTTTGGCTTAATTTGAATTTTCTATTTATAAAAGGATTTAATTAGGCTAATCTATCCATCAAACATTAGATTTTGAGTTTTCTTTGGGTTCATTATCTTTGCAAGGAATTTTTACGTATTTTTGGAGATTTTTACGAATTTATTTGATATTTATTTGAATTTATGTGCTTTTATTTGAATTTGGAATTTTCTTTAATTCGGAAAATGATTTATTTTCAAAAACCCTTTTGGGCGAATCTCCGCGGCCCGTCTCTTTTCCCGCCTCGTGCCTTCGCGGCCCGCTCCGCTCCTCCTCCTCCGGCGCTTAGCTTGTGGCGTTGGCCCGACCCGTCTTGAAACCCTAGCGCCGTGGGCGTTGGATCTCGATCTGGCGGTCGAGACTTCGCCGCGTAGCCCGCGGCGTGTGGCCGTCGATCGGTGCGTGTGGGCGGCTAGCGTTGCGCCACGTCGCCTCCGTCTTCTTCGCCGGACTCTGCGCCGTCGTCGAATCCCGCAATCTCGTAGTGATTTCCTCGCCCGGCGCGTCGTATCCGCGCGAAATCATCGCCTCGCGCCTATTTAAAGCACCGCGCCCGTTCCTCTCTCGTTTCAGAGAATCGCGTTGTCTGCGCCAAAGCTCCACTTTTGCGCCGTCGTGCGAGGATCTTCCCGCCGTCTTTCTTTCGCCGGTGAGCCTCGCCACTTATTTTGGTCTCTTGAGTTCCTGCGTCTCCTCTTTCTTTTCCCATATCCGAGCGCGTCTCGTCGCGTTTTGCTCGTGGCATCGCCTTCTTCTTCGCCCCGGCCTTGCGCCAGCGCCGCCGCCTCGCGCCATCATTCCTGTCGATGGCCGTGGCGTCGATCTTCGCGTCGCGCCGGATCGCGCCACGTCGCGGCCGCCGCGCCCGCGTCCGGCGATCCGTCCGTCGGGCGGCGGATCGCGACCGTGGCAAGCCCCGTCGGCGCCACCTCGACCCAGCGTGGCGGCCGCGTCGTATGCTGCGTCGGCGACCACGTCGACCCTAACCGCCGCGTGTCGCCGCCTCGGCCGAGTCGCCTCGTCACCCCTAGATCTCCTCGGTGAACGCGATCGCGTGGCCGATCTCTCGACTCGTGGGCCCCACGTGTCGGCGGCATTTCTTTTCTTTTTCTTTTACGATTTTCGAAAACCCAAAATTCGACCAATCACGTCTTTGCCACGTGTCGACCTCTCGATTTTACGATGCAGGAATCTTCCAGAGCAGTTCTCCTTCGTTCGAGCTCCGATTCGATTATTCAAATTTCTAAATTCATCTAAATTCAAGATCTATCTTCCAGTACCATTCTTTTCAATTTTTGAATTTTATTTGAATTTGTTTTATTTATTTGCTCTCGTTTGGCGTGTAGGCAGCGCGATCAGCTCAAGCAAACCAACATTGAGGTAGATCCGAAGAAGAAGCGTGAAGGCAAGTCTTCCTTGAACATATTGATCCCAAATTTTACAAAATGCCTATATTGTTTTAAATTATGCATGCTTACTTTATGCAATGTACTTTAAACATAGTTTTAGAGTATAGTTAAATTCGATTTGTTATACCCTCATTGGTATTGATCATGTCGAACCTTTGACACCTAGATGATATATATACTAGCTATTTTATTTGGTGATATCCGGTAGATTAGCATGGAGCGGTAGAATTGCTTAGTCCGACTTAAGCGTTTGGTATTGTGCCAATATGGGAATCATTTCAAATGTTGTTTAAACTTATTTGTGAGATTGCGGCAATTGGTGTTGCTGCTGTGATTTAAATGAATTAAAGTGGAAATGGTTTAGACCAGGCGGATGGATGTTTGGCGGGTGCAGAAAGCACGAGACCTTGGTATGTGAATGTTCGCCTAGTCAATTAAGGACCGAGCGTGTGTTACCATGGACCGAGCACTACCGTACAACCACAAGTCTATATGGGTGCGACACGGCTAAATAATTTGTGCGTCTCATTATTAGCTTCGCGGTTGGTGAGTGCGGATGTTGGCAGCGCAAGAGGGCTTCACATCTTTGGCGGCTAGAACCCTAACGGTGAAACCTTAGCGGCGAGGTTAATAGTGGGGTTGTGCATTGTAAAGGCCTTGTCATGATCTCTCTGCCGACACACCAAAGGAAGTGTGTTAAGTGCATGGCAACAAGAGTCGATCATGTCTTGTGGGTAAAGTGTACACACTCTGCGAGTTAAAACTACTTAAGTAGCCGTGCCCACGGTCAAGAGGCGCAAAGCAGTGCGCTTGCACATTGTAGATTTTATGGTTTTGTTTCAAAGGAAAATGATGGTTTGGGAATCAGGAGCGGATGGAACTCTTGGGTTATGGTTTGGCAGATGGAGCGGTCGGTAGATGGAACACCTTTAATTGTTATATCAAATTCAATTACTATGCTATTACATTTTGTTCAAATGATGCTTTATGAAATTACTATTGGTATTTACAGTTAAACTTTGCTTTATGCTAAAAGAGCCATATTATGCCTTCAATTGTTTAGCCTTGCATATAGTTATCATGCATTATGTTTCCAAGACTTGCGGAGTACATTTTGTGCTCACCCTTGCAACATCCCCAACCTTCCACAGAAGAGTTCGCGGAAGCGGAAGGTGACTACGACTTCTACGCTTGTGGTTATGATGAAGGCGATCCGGAATGCTAGGACGCGAACCCGATCGATTACTGTTGGGCAAATGGATGGGCTTACTTACTTTGTTTTTGTTATTTCGTTTCCGCTGTTTCTTATTGAACTCAAGCTATGATGCTTCTTATTTGTAATAATTGGCCATAAGGCTAATATTCTTTTGCTTAATTAATATTACTTGCTTCGTGATATGGATGTGTTGGCATCACTGTTTTCACTGTGTGTGCTAGCTTTTCCTGGACTAGCACAGGTTATACACAGAGGGTTCGGATTTGAAAATCCGGTCCCGACAGCTGAGGGGTTTGAAGAGAATGCACCTTTGTTGTCCTGCCTACTGTAACATAAAATAAAGCACTGATAGACACTTTTGGCTGACTGCTTGCTAATTGCTATTACCAATGTGCCACAAGAATGGAGTTCTCGATTAAATATTCAAACTTTGGGGTTAGGGCTGTACATATTAGGCGGTAGCAAGCAATAGAAACAATTTTGGGCTGATTGGCATTAAATGCTATTGGTAGTACCTGCATGGATTATTATTTGGATGCATTTATGGAGAGCTATTGCAATTTCATACTCTCGGGCGTGTATTTTGGGAAATGATTGGGACACTTCTTTTTAACAGGTGGAAGCTGGACTAAGAAGACCCCTGGACTCTTGATGTAATGCGCAGCAGACTGAAGTTGACGATGGAGCTCATTTTGCCTACTTAAGCACTCTTTGAGGCTCCCTCAGCCCACTTCTTGTTAAAATATTAAATTTGTACAGTGCAAAAGCCCATGTCTCAGACCAGAGGGTTTCCCAATGAAAGGAGATCAGCAAAATACCGCAGGGATGATCGCCTGTGTTCAGTGCCTGTGCATTCTTGAACTTCTACAAGAGCTTTGGTGCCATTTTGGAGCATCATTTGTGCTCGGCGCACATGAGTTGGATGGTTTCACAAAGAGCAGTATATTTCACAACCGTCGATGTCGCATATTGGTTTATGCCTTAATGTTTTGCTGCTCAGTATAGGCCATTTTTCAGACCTGTGTATTGCCTGTTTATCCTATATGTCAAGAAAATGAAGCTAGTTCTCCTGTAGTGACTTGGTCCTACAGATAGCCACAGGCTGGCATCTTCATCTCCTTACCTAGCATTTCGGCCATTGTTCATATTTTTATTTTGACAAGTTGCGCATCTGGGTCAGTTACTGAAAAGAAATGTAAATTTCATTCTGCTGAGAAAATTGAAGTCCTAATACTGTAGCGGTGCATGATTTTATCATGCGCGAAACCTCTTGTGATAGAATCGGTTGTGAAGCGATTGCAAGAAATGGGGTTACATCCTGATCGGCCGATGTAAAAAATGTCACTAGACCTATGCCAATTTCTGTGTTTTTTTTTTGGTATTTTCTTGTGTGACATCTAAGGACAATTGAAGTTTCCTCGTGTTTTCAGAACCTAATTTTTTGTCCAATTCACATTGTTTTCAATACTGTGTTTCAAACGGAGCCTAAAACATGTAAGTGTGCACGCACAAAGAGTGCCATTTCACAAAATAGCAAGATTTACATTTCATTTTTCTTTTCTACTTCAGATTTCTTTTTTCGTAATGATAATTCTATTAAGGACAAAAGCGAAGTGGGCCTGACAACATCATTCACAAGACAATTTTTTTTAATGCGACAACGAAATAGTACTCACGTATAAGCTCCGAAGGTTAGTAGCAGGGCACAATCGAATCCAGGGGATATTCATCGGCATAATATGAGATCTGTTATTAGAGAACTCCTTTTTTTTAATTATAGATACTCCCTCTAGTCGCAGTTAGTTATCGTCTAAAATATAGGTGCACTTCAACTTTTAAAACTTTGATTGTCAATATATTTTTAAAATATTTAAATTGGATAAAAGAAAATCATATGTATAAATTTGTTTCAAAAAATACTTCCATAATATTATAATTTTATTTGTTTTATAAACATATTATAATTGAAACTAGTAGTCAAAACTATGTTTTAGAGACCATGTTGACATCCAAAACGATAACTATTTGTGACCGGCGCGAGTATCATTCATCTAGTAGATTAGAATTTATAGAGGAAATAAATATATCTCTCAGTAGGAGAGAGAAACCATACAATTTGGAAGTGGCAACATGGTTGAATGCCGTAAGCGGATTTATGTTTTTTTAATGGAAAAACTGTTTTGGAGGAACATCTCCACAAGTATTACTCCTTGTAAGATGGCTGGAAAAATTCTACTGCTCGTAGCTCATTGACGTAGCTAGCCCTAGAGCTGGCTGGGCGTGCAACTTCACCGATGGTGGACAATGGTATAAGAAGAAAAATGTACCAACTGCTATTCGTATTCGCTAGGGGACAACCTGAAGTCATGAGTGCTTAGCCTAGCTGCCCAACCACCCAAGCTAGCTTCGTGATTATCGATACTTTCATGCTAATCCTATATTCTTATATAGCTATCCTATTTTATCTGTAATAATGACTCCTTAATCTACTTCTCAGCTTTGCTATTGTTGGCGTCAAAAAATGTGAAGAGGGTTAATCGGTCGCAACATACCGAACGAACGCTGGGGTTCAGAGGTTCGAGGCGTGCCAACCGATTTGATCCTGCAATCGGTAAGATAGTCGTGAAATATGCTCGAAGCCGATCTAATGAAACGATCGGCTAAGATCTAAAACAGCCAAGAAGCCGATTAGATCAAAAGGTAACGATAAGTCTAATTAGTCTGGTTAGAGCTAATTAGATGGTAAAGATAGATCTTTTCGAAGAAGGCGATGCGCAACAAAATCGAAGAAAATCAAACCTGATTAGCGTAATTGATGAAGATCAACAATCGGCGAAGCGCACTTTTATTGATCAAAATCGAATTACAGAGAAGAAATCTAAATTACAAAAGTTACTCCTAGTTGATAGGAAAAGTAAGTGAAAGTAATGTGTTGTTTGATTGGTCTGTTGTTCTTTTCTCTGCCTGCCTGTTGGCGCCAAAAACTTGATATATGGTTTATTGACCACAACACACCAGACGAACACCTGGTTCAAGTTGGTCCGTGACGTGCCAACCGATTTGATCCTACAATCGGTAAGAAAAATACGAAATAAGCGTAAAGCTGATCCTATGGGATAATCGGCTCAGATCTAACCAGCTGAAAGCCGATTAAATCAAAAGTAAGGGTAAATCTAATTAGCCGATTAAGGCTAATCAGAGGATAAAGGCAGATCAACTCTGATGAAGACGATGCGTAACAAGATCAAAGAAAATCGAACCTGATTGGCGTAACGAAAAATGATCAATGATCGGCGATACGTAACTTTATTAATCAAATCGAGCTACAGGAGAATCTAGATTACAAAACTATTCCTAGTCGACTGAAAAAGTAGATGCGAGTTGATTGATTGTATTGTTGTCTCTTTTTCGTCTGCCCATGTCCATCTTTTATACCCATCGGCTGATCAAGTCCTATTACAACAAGTTTGCAGAAAATGATTCGTATCAGCCTCAATCCGGTTGATCTTTCCTCACATATTTGCAGTTACCAAACATCCTTAAATCTTTCCGAGTTAAAAATCGGTTATATCCTATTGTCTCAAATCTACCGATTTTGACCATACCTGCCAAATCTTGGTGCAAACATATGCCCCCTATTTTGGGAGATAACGTGTTATCTTCCAAAAATCTCAATCATCGGCTTTGCACAATATCGGCTTATTCCTCAGCAGTAACCGTTGCTTTAATGACACCGTAAAAAATCTCGATGCACACATCGTGCATTTTAACTGCTCACGTCCTTTGAGATCCTTTGGCCGCCTCTTCAGATTTTCACCGTGCTACAAATATGCGGCTGCCACACTGTCATTTTCACGCGCTCAAGCTCTCGAGTTGTCTGTAGTCGGCTTCTTCTTTTCAGTCATCAAGCCCTTCAGTGCTCACCATCTTCTGCCCTCAATCGGCTTCCTACCAAGATCGTCTGAATGGATCCTTCTCAGGTATTCATCCCAATTTCTAATGGTAATGACCAATTTTACCTAGGACCAGTAGGAAACCTAGATGCTGATACGGTTATCAATGAAGAAATTCCTCACCTTCCTCTATCTGTTGTCGGATACAACATGGAAGGTTGGAACAAAAGCTTTAGAGCCTGGCCGACAGCGCTTAAAGGGTGGAGGTCTTGGTATATCCGCGTAGTAGCTCAAAAAAGGGGTGAATGGGAAAGGATGGGTATAGCCGAGTGTCTCCCCCTCTCTTTAGCCGATCCAGAAGCCAATGAGCTCTTAGTGTCCACGGCCGGCTATTTTTGGTCAGACACCTTCAATGCTTTCTTGTTTCGCACCGATCTTGTCGGCCCAACCCTTCTAGATATGGCTCAGCTGTGCTGCCTTAGACCGGATGGTGAACAAATATCAGCTTATAGTGGTAAGCCGAGGTATAAGCTGATCCAGTCCAAAGGCGAAGGATGGAGCAAGTACATCAGTAATAATAATAAAGTGAACGGACCGGTATCGGATGAAGAGCCTGTTGCTTTTTTGAACTTGTGGTTGGACAAATTCCTATTTTGTGGTGCTTCTCTTGGGCCAACGCAAGTGTATCAACTGATAGCAGAGTGCTTGGTGGAAGGACGTCGGCTTGCCCTGGGCAAAATACTACTAGGAGCAATTTATCAGATGATGTATACAATAAGGAGTCGGCTGTTTATAGGCTTCACCAATTTTTTCGTTTGCAATGTGGGCGTTCCTCTTTGGTTTATCCAGATCTACCTTTACTGCTTGTTCAGTCGATCTTTCGAATTAGAGTTAGAAGATACAGTGTTTCCTCGTGAGGACACTACAGAAAATGCCATCCCTCAATTTAGAGCTAGCTGATCATATGGTGAGAGATATATCATGTGTTCTGGAAATGAGACAAAGATTACACCGATCGACTCGAGAAAATATTTATCATTCTTCCTTCAATTGAGCAATGATGACTTTAGTCAACAAGATTTTTTCAGATATAGTAGCATAGGCGATTTTTCGTGGCCATCATTTTTACATCTGGAAGTCGACAGTTCTTCGATGCCTTCATCAACCTTGGATTTTTACAAGACATTCATTTCCCCTAGCATATTGCACATCGGCTTCAATACCAGAAATCGGACATTTTAGCCATCGTACGAGTTTTATCACCCTTCAACCTATGCTCGACAGTTGGGTTTTGGCCAGGTTATCCCTTGTCTTCAACGCCTTGATCGACTTCAACCTAGAGCCAGAGTACAAAATGTTGCAACAGCTAACATTGTTTTAGAGATAGCCGATGATTTCCAGATCAAAGATCTGCCGCACTTATTTTTGAATACCCAGCGGTCAAGCCGCTTCACCTCATGGTGGTCTTCTATTGCGGAGGCGCTTTTTTTGGAACGGACGTCATCGGCCATTATCAATATCTTATTTCCAAATTTACTTGAGCTGACGGCACCTTCTAGCACTGATTCGAGTGATGAATCCAAATCCTCCGGTTATACTAACATGAACCAAGTAGATATTACTGGCGAGGTACCGACTAAATGAATTCCTTTTAACCCATAATCTTTATTGTAAATAATTTCATCTAATCGGCTTTTATCCTTACTTTGTAGACCAAGGCTACCGGTAAGAAGCCGATCTCCAGCCAATCAGGTAGTGGCCAAAGCAAAAGGCCATGTCAATCAACTGATCTTACAGGATATACATCTGGCACTTTAGGCATCCAAAGCTCGTCGCTATCGGATATAGAAAGAAGCAGCAACCTAGTAAGCATAACTTGATCACATGTCTCCCTTTCATATCTCTTTTGAGACTCATCATTGGCCGATCTTTTTTTAGAGAAGAAGAAGGCCAAATCAACCAAAGCACCGGCTAAAAGAGGTCCCAAGCCTCAAGAGCAAAGCGGTGAAAGCTCGCCACGTGCATCGGATACAGCAGAGGTAGGTTGAATCTTTGGGAGTCCCATGAGTATGTCAGCTCATCGACTTAGCTCACTTCTTGTTTCATTTTCAGCCTACTGCGTTAGTACAAGCGGTTGCTATCTTAGCCGATCTGCTTGCAATCTCCGTCGGGCCTCCACCACCCTCTTCTCAACCGATGCCATCGGCCCCTACAGTCGCTGCGGTCTCAGAATCTTCTGACCCAATTGACTTACTGGGTTTCTCTTTGGCTGATCTAGACGATTCAGAGATAATGGCTACAGATGATTATGACGCGGAGATCAGAAAAATCCTTGAAGTCTCCAAAGAAGCATCGGCTGCAATGACCTTGGCTCCTGGAATGCAAGAGCGTCTTGACAAGCTCTTTGACTTGGTGATGAAGCCTCAATCGGAGATTCTTGCCAACAACTAGCCGATTCGCGATGCCATGGCAGCCGTTGAAGCTGACTTGCCCCCAGAGGCGACGGAGGCACTGTTAAATGTCTGCTATTTGGATGGAAAGAAGGCATTGGTGGAGGCTGCCCAGGCGAGAATCGCCCAACATGAAACACAAGAAGCCGATCAAAAGCTTTTGGATGAGCTGGTGGCCGATGCTAAGGCGAAGAAGCTGAGTTTTGATACTGATGTTCAATTGCTCAAGACCAGCAAAGAGACCATCATAAAGCTTGAGTCAACCAAGAAAATTTTCTAATGGAAGAGCTAACCAAGACGGAAAAACAAATCTTACAATGCCAACAAATCATAAAGAAGACTTCATCAACCATCAAGGAGCAGAAACTTGGCATTCCTATGGCCGTAGTCAGCATGAAGAAACAATCGGCTAAGGTAACTTCCGTGCCTGAAAATGCCAAGGAAGACCAAGTCATAGTCGACGAGGTGCAGGGCATCATTGCCAAGGCTACAGGAGCCTTGTCGGCTCTGGGCGCAAGACTTCATGGTTCTGGCCTTCAATGTTAATCTTGTTATGATAAAAACTTCTTGGATGTTCGGCTTTTTGGAACAATACTTCTGTAACACTTTTAATTTTATAATCAGTTGTTTAACCGATTTTGTACTTGCCTTGTCTATGTAATCCACCTCCTTTTAACCAATTAACCACAACGAGTTAACTTGGCTTTCAAAACGATATTTCCTCTTAGCTCACTAAGTTCCAATCCAAACGCTAGGATAGTATCTCTTTAAATACTTCCCATTAATCGCATTAGGCAAAACTACTCCTTCTAACGTCTCGAGTATGTAGGAGTTTCCATCAACAAGCCGATTTATTTTATACGGCCCTTCCCACGTTGGTGACCACTTCCCAAATCGGTTATCTCTAGAACCAACGGGCAGTATGGTCTTCCAAACTAAATCGGCTTCATTAAAGGACTTAGGTATCACCTTTTTATTATATGCCATTGCAACTCTTATCTTATTCTTCTTAAGCCGATCCAATGTAGACAAACGTAACTCTGCCAAGTCATCTAAGTTTTTAATCATCAAATCACTATAATCTTGGGCCGACAGACCGTTTTGTTTAGCCACTCGTATAGAGTCGATATTAATTTCCACTGCTAAAACGGCTTCTTGACCGTAAACTAGTTGATAGGGTGAAAGCTTTGTCGATCCATGGTATGATAGCCGATAGGTCCACAGTGACTCTAATAATGTTGTATGCCAACTCCTCGATTTTTCATCGATTTTCCTTTTAATCAGTTTAATCAAAGTTTTATTGGATGAATTAGATTGTCCATTAGCCTGAGCATAATAAGGTGATGAATTTAACAGCTTGATTCCTAGGCTCTTTGCATAATTCTAAAATTCATTGGACATAAACGCAGTACCTTAATCGGTTGTGATTGTTTGTGGTATTCCAAACCGATGGATAATGTGTTCATCAACAAACCCAACAGCTTCGACACTTGTGACCCTTTTGAGGGGTATAGCCTCAACCCACTTAGAGAAATAATTGGTCATAGCTAAAATAAATTTGTGGCATTTGCTCGATGAGGGAAATATTTGACCGATTACATCTATTCCCCATCCTCTGAACGGCTAAGGTTTTATGATCGGATACAAAGCCGATGCAAGCGCGAGTTGTACATTGCCGAACTTCTGACAAGTTTGGCACCATTTATAATATCGGAAGAAATCTTCCAACATCATCGGTCAAAAATATCCTGTGCGTCTAAGCATCTATTTCATTTTGTAAGCCGATTGATGAGACCCACAAATGCCTTCATGCACTTAACCTATTGCTATTTTGGCTTCATCAGATCCAAGGCACCTCAGTAGCAATCCTTCTAACGTCCGATAATACAGAACCTCATCTAGGACAACATACTTTAACGCCTGCTGCCTAACTTTGCATTCTATTGGCTTAGATGGATCAATCAGGTATTCTTTTATTTTCATTCTCCAGTCGACAATATCAGCACACATTATTGGTTTGTCAATCGGCTCGGGCATTGGATATCGGCTAAAATCTTTGTAACCTGATGCTTGGTGAGCTAATAAGTTAGCCTTGTTGTTCATTTCCCGGGGAATGTGACCAATAGAAAATGAAGTGAATGACCCGATCGTATCAAGACACTGTTCCAAATACTTAAGCAATATCTCATCGTAGCATTGGTATTCTCCCTTAATCTGCTGCACGACTAATAAGGAATCACCATAGGCCTCCACAACATTTACCCCGATTGTTTCTAACAACTGCAGGCCTTTAAGCAATGCCTCATACTCTGCCTGATTGTTGGAGCATCGGCTATTTAACCGAAATGCGAACTCAAAGTTATGTCCCTTAGGAGAAATGAGCACTATACCAATGCCATTACCTTCTTAACACACCGATCCGTCAAAATATAGCTGCCTGTGAAGTCATTCAAAACCATGTTAGTTTTGATTAAGTCTTCATCGGACTTACCCAGCTTCTTGCATGTGGTGTATGGCATCAGGTTAACCATTGCTCCATCCACCAACATCCTTGAGATCGGCTTGCCGTTTATATGCCCCTTCAAGTATAGCGGCTTGAGATGCCGATGAACATCACAGGGGTTTTCAAAGACTGTGTCTTGAGCACCCAAACACAGCTGAGCGAAGGTTTCTTTAGCCGACTCAGTTTTTATTTTGAACTCAGTTGGTAGCGTGAACACCATACTGATGTCCATTGGAGGAGAGTCATCTCGTATCATTGGAGAATCCAGATCATCGGTTGAATCAAAATCTTCCTCAACCGGCTCTTTCTTCCTCCACTCCCTTCTAATAGTTTTAATCGGCCGAAGCTCATTGAACACCTAGTCCCTTTGTTTCTCCTCATCAGCCTATCTGATCTCTTGAGTTCTTAACCTTTGCAACCGTTTACGCTGTGATTGGTTAAGGCCAGGTGGATACCATCTTGGTTTTGGCTCGATCGATTTACGTATTTTGCCAGCCAGATTTCCCTGTATTGCAGAACCTGGTTCTTCCATCTGGATCTTGGCCTGATTCGGTAAAGAACTTCTCTCCTGAATTGGGCTCCTATAACTTCTGTTAGGATGATCCCATATTGGCCCATACAAACTATCTTTAGCCGATCGTCTAGGCCAATTGTTCTGGGGTAATGTTCCATCGGGCACGTGTACAGCGATGGCAGTGCTACTCCCCTCCCCCAGCAAAACTGCCAAAAGGGGCACCTTTGATGAGCTCTTTCCAGGTTCTCAGACCAATATAAATTGTTCAGCCAACGCGGAGTATATCGTGGTCGATTATTCATTCCTTCTTACTTTTCCACTAACTGAGAAAACGTTGGCTTAGGCCTACTAGCTGGTCTTCGTGACCGTGATTTCTCTGCTTTATACCATTTACCAACTTGCGGATCTCCTTTAGTCTTAACGGTCCTTGAATTCTTGCTCTCATGATCGAATTCTATCTATAATGAACCGATCGTGATCTTCAAGGTCTTGTTGCCACTCGAGCTCGGTTGAACATCGACCCGTTGAGCCCGTTTTGGCCCCTCATCATGCATCGGGTCTTTCCCTTTGTGTGAACATTGCACCATGTTTATGGGGAATGGGTCAACGTCCACTTGCATGGTTGGCTCATTTGCAAACTTTAGCCGATCATCTTCAATAGCCGATCGGATCTGCTGGCGAAAAATATTGCAATCGTTAGTATCATGAGAAAAAGAATGATGCCATTTACAGTACCTTCGTTTCTTGATCTCATCAGTCGATGGCATAACATGTCATTCAGGTAATCGTATTATCTTTTCTTGTATGATCAAATAAAAAATATGACCACATTTGGACATATCAAATGCATATTTTACTTCTGACTTATTCTTAGTCGGCTTAAGCTATAAACAAACCAAAGATCTCTTAGACCCATTAACTCATTCGGCTATGTTTATTTCTGCTTCATCGTCTTCGGAGGACTCTTCCAAACCATAGTCAACCAAATTGACCTTAGACTTATCTTTATCCTTGTTAACCTTAAACTTATCCTTGAATCCTCTGTTATCCATGAATCGGCTTTCCTGAGCCGACACTCTGTGAAGAAGATGACTTAAATCGTTAAACTTTTGCCCACCAAACTTTTCCCTAAGCAGTGGAATTAATCCTAGAAAGGCTAAATCGGCTAACTGATTATTGGGTAAAGTGACACTAAAACAACGATTTCGAACCTCTCTAAACCTTTTTACGTAATCGTTTATCGATTGCCCAAATTTTTGTCGGACAGAGCTTAGATCAGAAATCCTAAGTTCTAGACTGCTAGAGAAAAAGTATTCATGGAATCTGCTTTCCAAATCGTTCCAAAAATGAACCGAATTTGGAGGTAAACTAGTAAACCAAGTAAAAGCAGCTCCTGATAAGGACAATGGGAACAGTCTAATTTTTAGCCTGTTGGACTGAGCTATTTCGTCGCATTGTGCGATAAAACGACCGACGTGTTCCAATGTTGTGACTGAATCATCCCAGAAAATTTAGCAAAATCAGGGACTTTGAAATTGTGTAGATATGGCATGCGATCTATATAATCAGGATACGGCTTTCTATAGTCGATGACTCTGCCCTTTGGCTGTATGCCGAATTAGTCCCTCAATACGGCGGAAATCTGGTCGGCCCAATTAACACTATTGGCCGACGGGATAGTAGGGCATTACCAATTTTGGTCATAATTGGCGTTTTGCCCCCTGAGTGCAAACTCGGGCTGCCGATTAGATTGAGCCGACGAGTATTGATTGAATTGGTTGTAATCGTCGTTGCTTCTAACTGATGGCTCTGGCAATGGGACGAAGGGCTCTGAATAGGTTACCACCTTGTGCGGGATTGGATTCCTAGGTAGGATAGGCTCATGGCATTGTGGGTACCTGTTAGGTTCAATCGGTTGTGAAACCGATTATGGAAAAGCGTTAAACGGGGTTGATGGTGGCAAGTTAGCCGATGCGTCTATCTTAGCGGCATCAGTACATGCTTGATAGTGTGTCGCCCCACTCAGCCGAGGATCTCGCGATAGTATAACTGTAGGTCGAGTCGGCATCATAGTTGGGGTTGGGGTTATCGCTGATGGTTTAGGATCGGCTAAAGTATTCTGCGTGTTTTACGCTATCGAGAAAACATGGTAACTCGGTAGAGCTTGCATCAGATCGAGCAGGTTTCCAGCGGATACCAACTCTTGAGCGATTGTTTTCAAACTGTTTGCAATCATCGGCCTAAGTGTTGTAACAAGAGCCGATGATTGGTTTACCAGCGCATGGTGTATAGATTGATTAATCATAGCCGATAATTCAGCTTGCACAGGTAGGTATTGACTTGCTAAACCGTTGGTGACGCCTGCATCGTCGAGGGCATTAACCGTCGGTAACACGGCTTTTTGAGTGACGCCACGTCGAGTCTTCTGGTAACAGCTTAGCATCATCTCTTTGAGAGTGGCTTTTAGATCTTCAATCTCCTTGCACTGGTCTGGCGTTAAATCGTCCAGTGTAGGGACGATTATGGCTTTAGTATTGAGATCAGACGGTGGAATCGACTTTCCCGATGAAGACATTGTGGTCCCACCTGGTGTGTCAAGAGTGTGTTGGTGCCAGAAAACGTGAAGAGGGTTAATCGGCCGCAACATACCGGACGAATGTCGGGTTCAGAGGTTCAAGGCATGCCAACTGATTTGATCCTACAATCGGTAAGATAGTCGTGAAATACACTCGAAGCCGGTCTAGTGAAATGGTCGGCTAAGATCTAAAACAGCCAAGAAGTCGATTAGATCGAAAGGTAATGATAAGTATAATTTGCCTGGTTAGAGCTAATTAGATGGTAAAGGTAGATCTTTCCAAAGAAGGCGATGCGCAACAAAATCGGAGAAAATCAAACTTGATTAGCGTAATTGATGAAGATCAACAATCGGCGATATGCAACTTTATTGATCAAAATCGAATTACAGAGAAGAAATCTAAATTACAGAAGCTACTCCTAGTCGACAGGAAAAGTAAGTGAAAGTAATGTGTTGTTTGATTAGGTTATTGTTCTTTTCTCTGCCTGCCCTTGACCATTTTTATAGCTGCCGACCGATCGTGTCCTATCCCAACACGTTGCGAAAGCTTGATCCGTATCGGCCTTAATCTGGACGGCTCTTTCCAAAATATCAATTTTTACCAAAAATATCGGACACCTTTCCCTGCTAGATATCGGCTATAATAAGTCAACCTTTAGCCTGACAATTTTGACCATGCCTTGCCAAAATCTGGTGTAAATAGCTACATCACCCAAAAATACTAGCCATTCAATTGCTCCATGAAGTTAGTTGCAATGATCCTTGTGCCATCTTGCAGTCAATCTTGGACAGCGGCGGATCCAGAATTTTCAGAACGAGTGCTTAGAGTTATAAAAATATTGTTCGACGTAAAACTTAAAGGTTCATAATAGCAAAAATACAAAGTACAAATTATTCTTACTTGAGACAATACCTGAAATAATTTAGAGATTTGTGAATTGAGAATTTAAAATCTACATGCTTCATCTTCATTTTTGAATGATCCACATGCTTCCTCTTCATTTTTGAATACTCTACATACTACATTTCAAAAATCATGATTCACGGTTACAAATCAACATAACGCCGATAGATTTGCGAATTAGGGATTTCATATTAGGAAATCAAGAATGAAATTCACTTGTATGGTTGCCAATGCGAAATGCTTAACTGTTGCTTGTTATTTTAGCACTGCTTCCTGTCCCATTGGGTGTCTTGGCCTTGACCTACTGGTCGCCACTAGCATGGTACCTTCCCTTCCCGACTCTTGCTCACCGCACCCACAGGGCTACCGTGCAACACGCCACGTGCTGCTCCCTGCATTATCGGACACCGTTGCCCTGATCTGTTGGCCGTCGTTGGTGTCACACCCTACGTTCCTGAATTGGTGCTCGCTACAGCCACAGGGACTAGAGCTACCCTACTGTGTTCCGCTTCTTGTGCCATCGCCAACCCTGCAACCTCCGCCCATTTGTTGATGCCGGTGGCTGCTCGGTGCTCATCGGCTGCCTTTCTCCCTGCCAGCTTGCACCTGCCCTGTGGCCCTCATCTATCGTTGTCGAGCTACCGCTTGTGCCAGCGCCATAGAGAGAGCAAGAGACCGTGGGTGTGTAGAATAGGGATGGAGTTGGGTGTCGGGCTTAAGGAATGAAAGAAGATTGGATCTTGGGCGATTGGGCTGTACAGAGAAGATTGGAAGAGGGAGTGGGTGGGATTGCCTAAAATGGATTTATAGGTTGAAATACGTATTTTAAGCCATCTACTAGCATATACACCTAATATATTTATTATATATTAAATTTTTTGTCAAAAAGTTTATGTGTATATATGTACACCCTTGTTAATATACTGGATCCACCCTTGATCTTGGATCCACCTAAGAAAAGAGTATGGAATTTTGCTCCATCACCATTTCCCGTTCTCACCCAGGCACCAGGGAGAAGGCTTCCTTTTCTACATTCTTACCCTTTGATGATGCCTTTTCTACATTGTCTCTCCCTTTTGGCAATATAGGCATCAAGACGAAATGCATCAAGATAAATTCTCCCCCTTTCAACATGTAATGCATCCTAAAAGAGCTTTAAAAATTATCCAAGTGATCACATGGACAAAGTATGACACCAAGCTACTCAAGTTCAGATTATGCTAAACTAAGGCATATCTAAGTGCAAATTATAATATCCTTACTAGTAAGCACAAATAAAACAATGCCATTTTTGCATGATTTCAACAAGTGCAACACTTAGCATAATCTCCGAACTAGAAGCAAAGCCATACAATGGATCAAAAATGAATGACCTAGAGTTCAACCTAGTCAACACTTTGGGGAAGCTACACGTGCATAAGAGATCCTTCGTGCTCAATCATCGTTTATGCAATTTTTTTAACGTATATAGTGGAGTGCAAATGTTTGACATTATTTGCATTCTTTACCCACTCCATTTATTTTTATTTGCATTTTTTATTTTCATTGACTCTATCCATCTTCAACCATCTCAAGCAAGAAACTTAAAAGAATGGTCTTGGTCATACACAATACGTTCCAATTTCATCCCAAGTGCAATGGAAAGTAGTCTCTTGAATGTAAAGTGTTGAGATCAATCTTAGCACACACAAGTCAATATTTGATCATTTTTAGCCTTATATTCAGGAGCAAGTGAAGGATTCAAGTATGGATCAAATTAGCTTCACCCAAGCTGCTCTAGGGACTCTAGTAGAAATCTAAGATTTCACAAATCATGGTATATGCACCTAGTGAGAAAATATAGCAAGTAAAATCTACAAGTTTCATCAAATTTTCATTAAAACTCAATTTTCATTTTTAGCAAGCTTAACATGATGAAGCAAAATGTATTTAGACATGACTAAGTTAGCAATGATATACAGAAAAGTAGCAAGGTGCATATCATGAATAACAATTCATTTGCATAATAGACAAAGCTCATTAAAACAAAAAATAAAGTCTACATGCAATGCATGAAACAACTTCTCAAACTCACCCTCAACAAGTGAATCAAATTTAAGCATAAATTCTGGTTCAAGTTGAGTTATTAGCAGAATTAAGTGCAGAAAACTTCCAAATGAACTCGATAGAAACCAGAAACACAGAATGAGGAGAAGAAGCCAAAAAAACTACAAGCTGGGTGGCTATAGAGCATAAAAGAGATGATAGAGAACACTATGGCTCAGACTCACTCTCATCTTCCCCAATGACAAACATAGGAAAGCTGACTCTAACAAACCCTAGATAGAGAGTACACACAGATCATGTCTACCTAAGGGGCTCAACACCTGCTAGACCTATAAGACTGTGAGGAAACTCAACCTAGAGAGAAGAGAGAATAGCTAATTGTGCATGATAGCAACCTATAGCATAAGATGAGAGGTCCATATAAGGCATGCCAGAAGTCTAAATGAAGTGAAATCAGAATTATAAAAAGCAAAGCCCAAAGATACCTAGAAGATGCAAAAGAAATGAAGAAAGTAAACATATATAGTACATAGTATACAAAACTAACTCTCTCTCAAGAGATGTTGTAAGGGTACACAACTCCAAACTCTCCTCTCAAGGCCACAAACCTAGAGCTATCCAAAGACTTGGTAAAGATATCGACAATCTGGTGGTCACTCTCCACAAACTGTAGCACTATATCACCCTTCTCCACATGGTCTCTAATCAAGTAATAACAGATATCTATATGTTTGGTCTTGGAATGCTACACTGGGTTCTTAGCAATGAAAATGGCAGAAGTATTGTTATAGAAAAGTGGAATACTATATTTGTCTAACCCAAAGTCTCGCAAGGTCGATCTTATCCAACGCACTTGACTACAGCAACTAGCGGCTGCAATGTACTCGACCTCAGCAGTGAACTGTGCAACTTCGGGCTGCTTCCTAGATGACCAAGAAACAAGAGAAGTGCCAATGAATTGGCAAGTGCCAGAAGTACTCTTCCTATCTATCCTACAACCAGTAAAGTTTGCATCTAAAAAGGCTATAGAGGATAGACAAGAAGAGAAAGAGTACCAAATACCATAATCAATGGTAGCTCGAAGATACGCTTTGCCACCTAGCGGTGAGAGGCATGAGTAGAAGCCTAAAATCGAGCCCACAAACACACAGGAAGTGTATGTCCGGTCTCGAAGCAGTGAGGACAAGAGGGAGCCAATAATGCTCCTGAACTCCTTTAGATCAACTAGCTCACCATCCTCATCAGGCTCAAGGACAACAGTGGTGGCCATAGGAGTCATCACTGGCTTTTTATAAGACATGTCGAAGCGTCTCAGGAGGTCTCGAGTGTACTTGCCTTGATGCAAGAAAATACCCTCCCGATTCTGCTTGATCTGGAAGCCGAGGAAGTAGCTCAACTCGCCCATCATGCTTATCTCGAACTCTGTGCTCATCACATCTGAAAATTGAAACACAAGAGAGTGCAAAGAGCCACCAAAGATAATATCGTCCACATAAATCTGGACAAGTAGAAAATGAGTATCCTGGTGTTTGATGAACAGAGTCTTGTCTACTTTACCCATATCAAAACCATGACTAACAAGGTAGGACTTAAGCCTATCATACTAAGCTCTAGGGGCTTGTTTAAGTCCATACAAAGCCTTGTAAAGCTTAAAAACATGGTTTGGGTACTTGGGGTTCTCGAATCCTAGAAGCTGTCTGACATAAACCTTTTCCTCAATATACCCATTGAGGAATGCACTCTTGACATCCATTTGATAAAGCTTGAAACCCTTGGATGCTGAAAATATAAGCAAAATCCTAATGGCCTCTAGTCCAGCTACAGGGGAAAAGGTCTCCTCAAAGTCAAGACCCTCAACCTGAGTAAAGCCCTGTGCAACTAGCTTAGCTTTGTCCCTAATGATAACCCCATCCCCACTTTGCTTGTTTTTGAACACCTACTTTGTCCCAATGACATTATGACCAAATGGGGGTTCAACAAGTTGTCAGACCTTATTCCTCTCAAAACTCTCAAGTTCCTCATGCATAGCATTGATCCAAAATTCATTTGTCAATACATAAGAAACATCCTTCGGCTCAAAGGTGACAACAAAAGCAGAGTGAAGACAGAAGAGAGAAAGACCAGACTTTGAGCGTGTGACACGCTTAAATAGATCATCGATCATCTGATCAGGTGGATGATATCGCTGAATGTGGCGGGGAGGTCCAGAAGTAGAAGTGTCCTCACCTCATGAACAAAAGAGGCAGAATCAAAGCCACTAGCTGTAGAAGAGTTCGAAGGTAAGGACTGGTCTCCCTGAGGTGCAAAGATAGAAACAGGAGGCACCTTAGGTGTAAAGCGGACTGGATCAGGTGAAAATCTGTCATCTCCATCATCCTCATCATCTACAAAGATGGTCTCCGAGAGGGAAGAAGAGCCTGTTATATTAGGTCAAGCTCCTAGACTAGCCTCATCAAAGGTTACCTTATATGTCTCTATAATCTTATTTGCCTCACAACTCCAGACCCTATAGCTATGAGAAGAAGTCAAGTAACCTAAAAAGATACTATCAGAAGAACATGACTTGAACTTATCTAGGTTACCAGACTTCAAAATAAAACACTTGCAACCAAACACACGAAAATGAGACACATTGGGCTTTTGCCCATATCTCAACTCATAAGAAGAGTGGTGCAAATGTGCTCTCAAGAATACTCGATTGGACACATGACAAGCAGTAACTAAAGCCTCAACCCAAAATTTCCTAGGAGTACTATACTCATCTAGCATTATCCTGACCATCTCGATCAAGGTCCTGTTCTTCCTTTCCAATACGCCATTTTGTTGATGGATGTATGGAGAGGAGAACTGAAGCTCTAAGCATGACTCTTCACAAAAGCTCTCAAAGTAGGAGTTCTTGAACTCCATATCATTGTCACTGTGTATAGCTCGTAAGGCACCTAGGAGCTCAAAAGACAACCTACCAACCAAACCCCTAAAATAGGTAAAAGACTCATCGTTCAAGGTCATGAAAAATACCCAACAAAATCTTGAAAAATCATCGACAATGACAAGAACATACCACTTCCCACCTACTGACTGCACTCTAGCTAGACCAATAGTGTCCATATACAAAAGCTGAGCTGGTGCATCAGTCATCACAACAGTGACTGAAGGATGAGAAGCAACAACTATCTTGCCATGTCAGCAAGGAGAGCAAACCAAGTCTTTGACTATTTTGAGTTTGGGCAAACCATGAATAAGATCATGGCTGCTAACTCATGTCAAATGATCAAAACCAATGTGATCAAGTTCTTATGCCAGAAGGAGAGATCACGAGACTCTGAAGCAACTAAGCAACGGAGTGAATCAGCATAAGAATCAGCAAAAATTGCATGAAAGACTCTCCCAAACCTCGGAATCCCGCAAATCAACCCTCTAGAAGAATCGAGAATTCTACAGGCATTTGCTTGAAGCTTACCTCGAAATCGTCATCGATAAGCTGAGAAATAGAAAGCAAATTATACTGCAACTTACTAAGGCAATATCCTTAAGAAAGAACTTTTTATTAATACGCACAGAGCCTTTGGCGATGACGTGGCCTAAAGAAGCATCCCCAAAGGTGATTAACTCATCACTTGGTTGACATGCTAAGGAAGGAAACCAACCGGAGTCTTCGGTCATGCGGCGAGAATAGCCAGAGTCTACAAGCCACACATCTCCCTTCCCAGCCCGACGAACCTGGATCATAGAAAGCGAGAGGTCGATGACTTAGTATTGGGGTAAATAAGTGCAGATCTGGACACCCAATACTAAATCACACGACAAGCAGAAGAGTCAGTCACAGGAAAAAAGACTGGACTGTATTGTCTCTCCGTGGCTCAACTCTCACAAATCTAGAAGCAAAGCCAGCAGAAGATCTAGGAGATGGAGCTAGGTTGGCCCGCTGTCATGCAAAAATCAGGCCATCCCAGAAACGTTGCCCAAATCTCCTACTAGGAAACACCTCACGCCGCTGATATCTACCTCGATGAAAGGAACGAGTAATATCAAAGATGGCGGAAAGACTAATCACGAGCAGCTCTAGGATGAAAACTAGAAGGAACAGCCTGAAAACCAAGTCCTAGACGCTGACCAAAAATAGGAGAAACTCTACCTTGTCTAGGAGCCATGGGTGCCTTAGGAGCACTCCGAGTCTGGGGGTGACCCTGAATACCCCTAAGAGCATGACCACGCAAACGCCGTGCAATCTTGGCACGCCTAAAGCAGAACTTAGTCAAATGTCTATACTTTTGAAAAAAGGTGTAAGTATAGTTCGCCTTACTAGATACATAAGCTACAGGATGAGCAACCTTCTCGTCAGAGATCCCATTGACAACCCCAGCTGAGCGAAACACTGTGGTGCTAGGCCTAGGAGCAACCACAATCTCTCTACTCTTGGAGCCACACATAATGATGGGAGGATGCGCCTGAGTGTGCTCTAAGAAGTCAAATCCTAGATCTTAATTGAATCTACTAATCTTGGATTGGTCTAGGATGAGATTGAGTTTCTTCTTGTCTCTAACAAACTTCTCAAGAGTGCTCATGAGATACTCACACTCTTGGAAGAGAGGCACATGAAGAACAGGGGGAAGAAGATAAAAAAGAGCCAGACAAAGAAGAATGAACAACACGCGCATTTTTCTCCCTAAACACGACTGTCTCAATCTTGAGGGCCTCACAAGATACACACTTGGTGTTTCTAATCCTAGTGGTCTGGGCCACTAGCTTCTTTCTAAGCTCATCATGGATCCTACCATGTCTCCCTCATTCTTAACACATCTAGCACAAGCAACTTGTGACTTAGCTAGTAGATCCTTAGCAAGTTCAACACACCTGACATTCAAAGCATCATTATCAAGTTTTAGTTACCTACAGCCCTCACATGAGTTGATTGGGTCCTTAGAAATAAATTGATCAAGTTCTTCATTTCTAATAGAAAGTTTCTTAACGTGAACAATCATGGCATCAATCTCAGCTAGCAACTTATGACAATTGTCACTAGAAGCACAGGTAGGAGTATGAAGAAGACTAGCATTATGTCGGGATCTGAATATGCAAATTCGGACCCTTTGTGTATTCAGCACTAGTCCAGGATCACACTAGTGCACACAGGCTCAACATAGATAAATATCACAATTATACTCATCGATACCATAATAAAGACTCTATCGAATTAAATATAACTTGTTAGACGACCTTATGGTCCACCTTACATAAATATGCCACGTAGGGCTAAGACTGAAAAATAAATAAACTGCAGCGGAGATAAATTTATTCGTAGTAACCCTTCAATTTACCACAGGCAACTAACAAGGTTCGCACCCTAGTTGTCCGCTCCTTCCTGAAACTCCTCCTCAAAAGCAGGCGTAGCTTCTTCTCCAACTGATAATGTTTTGTTGCAAAGGTGAGTACTTAAAGCACTCAACAAGTTGTGCACAGAATGCATGTCTAATATACTATATGCATGGCTTATTACAAAGGAATAGCTGACATGGTTAATTTGCATAAAACAACATTTATAAAAGAATAGCATAAATAGATTAAAAGACAGTAAAACAAATAATAACAATATTAAATTTCTCAGTTATTTTCCAAACAAACCAACTCATAACCTTAAATCATATTCCAACCTCCATAGGCATACAGCCTTCATAACCACATTTATTTTAATAAAAGCTAACTCTTGACTGTTATCACCGAGCAATGCTCAATACCGCAAGCACAGCTATTTGAATAGGTTTGACACTCTGCAAAGGTTATACACTTTTCCCACAAGGTGCAACCATACACCACAAAGGCGAGTGATTATAACAAAGCTTTTCCAATGCCCTATCTAAACCCAGTAATACCCGCTAAGGTTTCAACATTGGTGGGACTAGTTACCACATTCAAGACTGGCGGACATTGGGGACACGAGTGCAGTACTTCTTGACCCTATGTGCCGCTCAAGGCCAAAGAAGAGGAAGGCGCGCACGGTGGGCGCCAACGACAAGGAGTGGTGGCACTCGGAGGCCGGCCAGAAGACGGTCAAGGGAAGCACCGCTGCTGGCTGTTTCCAGAAATTCTCTTACAAGAGCAAGACGGAGTCAGGTGCCATCGTCAAGCCGGGGTGGCTGATGGTGGAGTACGGCATCAGCGGCGCCAACATTGTTCTCTGCAAGGTGTACCGATTGCCTTGAGCACCTCCTCGCTTGTCGTCAACCACGACGACTGCTGCCCTGTCCGAGTCCGGCAGCTGCAAGAAGAGGAAGACAGAGGAGGAGCACCCCGAGGCTCCTGCACCCTGCAGCGAGCGGTGACACCATGCAGAGGCAGAGGCTCCACCCTGCAGCAGCGTGCCACGGCATACGGACGAGAAGGAGATGAACAAGCTATTCAAGATGCTCGAGCGTGATGGCGTCCAGATGTCCTCTGAGTTCTACGAGCGCTAGCTGATGTCCTTTGACTTCCACGAGCTCGACAACCTACTTGGAGGCGTGCCGGGCCACGATCTGAGCCTGAGCCATAGGGTAACGCCGCCGTCGAGCTCTTCCAAACCACCACTGTACATGGCCCTTGCCCGGACGAGGAAGACGACCATCATCAGAGTGCAGAGGCAGAGGCTCCACCCTATAGATGTGTGCCACGGCATACGGACGAGGAGGAGGTGAACGAGCTGTTCAAGATGCTCTAGAGGCTCGAGCGTGACGGCGTCCAGTTGTCCTCCGAGTTCGACTAAAGCTACCTGATGTCCTTTGACTGCGTCGACATGACCGCACTACTGTCCTTCGACTCCCACGTGCTCGACAACTTATCTGGAGGCGAGCCGGGCGCCCAACCACCATGCGCACCACCAGATGAGCCTAAGCCAGAGGGGGACACCACCGTCGGGTTCGTGCAGACCACCACCGTACATGGCCCTTGCCCGGACAACATCCTGGCCCTGCAGGTGAACGAGGAGGAGCTTGAGCTTGAAGACGAGCCGACGCCCGGTGAGTTCATCAGCAGCTTGCCATGTCCACCGTTCGAGCCTGCCTACGTCTAGGATCTTGTCTCGCCGTCTGGCGATGTCGTCATGTTGTGGCCATCATTACTAGCAGCATCACGGCTCTGCTGTGGCGGCGATCATCTCTCATCCATGTCCTTGCGGACAGGCAGTTCATATGACCCATCCCATGCATATTGCTGATCCAGGTTCCTGCAAGTTGTCCAACCTCTACAAGAGATGCAACTGCATCAAAAGCTTCAGTAGTACTTAGGAAGATTTCTAGTGCTCTTAGAATCTCTGTTAGCCATTAATAATTTTGGTAGAGTGTTAGCAGAGTCTCCTGTTGGATAATTAGGCATATTAAGGATGAATCTATTCCAAAAATAAGATATGATAATAATTGAAGCTAGAACAGATGAAACAAATAAACTAGACAGAAGCAACATGCCAATTGCAATGTCTACCACATCCATATTATTAGATAAACAGAACACAGATGCGGTTCGTCTGCGTTACCGAGATGATACGAAGATGTGGCCGAACCCGGTAGCAGATGGTGATGAAGATCAGAAGGCGATGTAGGCGAAGCTGACCGTCAGTGAAGAAACCAGCGAGCAGTCGTGTGAAGACGCTTCCCAAAAGCGTGATTCGCCCTCTCCGGTGCGAGATCTCAAGGGCGAGCGTTAGGAGACCTACTCCCCCAACGATCGGTGCGCCGGTGGAGGATGGGGAAAGCGAGCGGTAGCGATGCCGGAAAGGCAAAAGGTTCGAGAGGTATTGATCGATCTACGTTGGCGTATATATAGCGAGAGAGAGGATCGTGGAGCACGTTATGAGTCGATTCACGGATACGCGTTAAATCCGTTCCACGATTTGAGTCGATTCACGGATTACGCATGCGATTAATTCCGCTGGCGTAAGCGCGTTGACCACTTAGTCCCACGCGCAAAAGCGCAAAGAGAAGCTGCGCTGTGCAAGCCATCGGACTCGATTTATTGCACCATTCACTCACATGTCGCAGACGCCGCTTTGGCTTTGGCATAGCGAGGCGAGGCGTGGCGTGGCATGGCAAGGCGAGGCGAGCGAGCGCATGTGTTCTCTCTTTTCTCCTTCTCATGCTCAAGCATGGTGGAAGAAGCTTCCCTTATAAGGTGGTCTTCATCCACCTCCACTAGCAATATGGGACTATTGCTTTTTCACCTATCTTCCACCTAATGGGCATTTAGGATTTTCCATGAATTATTTCTGAATTATTTGGGCCTAGCCCATGTAATTCTAACAATCCCCCACCAGATCCCAGAGGTCCCATAGGTCTTTGCCTGTTCCAAAGTACTGTTTTTATACCAGCTTTTGGTGACAATGGACTATGCCTTGAATTGCACCTGGACTTCAAGCTACATTTGTCTACAACTTGAACAATGGACTATGCCTTGAATTGCAAGTTTTGTGCAGACAAGGTTCACTTAAGGCCCTCAACGTCTTTGGTGCATAGCAGTCTACCGCTCGGGTGGAGCGTATAAGTCATACTCCTTGGCCTCTTCATGAATTTCTTAGAGAATACCCACGTCTCACGGACTGCGACCAACAGTCGGACTCACATAGGTGTGTTCTTTCAAGAATGCTCTGCGGGACAGCATCTTTGTTTGTGTAAAAACCAACAGAACACATTAAGACCGTAGTCAACCTGCCACACAGTTCTTAAGAGTACAACATCTTTTCACGGAGTGGGATATAGAATGCACTCTTCTTCAGTTAATCCAACAGCTTGTTATTACCCAGATACTAATTCACGGGATCTCCGATCACATAGCTTGGGTTACCACTGTGATTAACTACTTGGTAGATCTCATTCCCATCTCCCTCGATGCACTATCTACCACATTTCGTGATAGACCCTTTGTAAACGGATCTGCCAGATTCTTAGCGGTTTGGATGTAATCCAAAGTTATCACTCCGGAGTTTCTCAATTTTCTGACAGATTTCAACCGTCTTTTTACGTGTCTTGAGGACTTCATGTTATCCTTCGCACTGTTCACTTTCACAATAACCGTTTGATTATTACAGTTCATAAGGATAGCCGGTATCGGTTTTTCAACTACCGGTAAGTCCATCAAGAGCTCACAAAGCCATTATGCTTCAACTGTTGCTGTATCCAATGCTGTGAGTTCTGCTTCCATGGTTGACCTCGTCAATATGGTCTGTTTACAAGACCTTCATGAGACAGCAGCACCACCAAGAGTAAATACATATCCACTCGTGGCCTTGAGCTCATCAGCATCAGATATCCAATTAGAATCACTATATCCCTCAAGTACACCAGGATACCCAGTATAGTGAATTCCAAAACTCATAGTACCTCTCAGATAATGCATTACTGTAACATCCCAAAATTTGGGTTTTCAAAAATCTTTTGTTTAGTTCATCTTTCCAAAAATCCTCGCGGATTTTCTCGCTTTAATAAAGCTTAATCTAGAATTTTATAATGCTAAAACAATTTAATTTGACTAATATAAACTTCAATTAAAATAAATTTAGTTTTATTTGAGTTCATTGTACTTCAAGGAATTTTCTGTAATTTTTTGAGATTTTTCGGAGTTCGTTTGTTATTCATTTGGATTTATTTGGAAATTAATTTAAATTAAGCCTTTTATCAAATTTAATTAAATACTGAAAAATTTTAAATAAATTTTGGTTAAAAATATTTTTCTCGAGCTCCAAATGTCATAAAATATTTTCTAGAATTTTTCTGGTATTTTTATTGCTCTAAATGAATTATTTTAGTTGTTGGAATTATTTTAATTTAGAAATTAGGTTAAATCCACGTGTCAGCTCCCGAGCCGGCCACGTCGCCACCAGCCAGAGCCCTCCAATCCCCATCCGAGCACCACAATGCGTCATGTCATTGTTTACTGTTCATTGCGCGCTAGGTGTTCGATCCGATCCGTTTTCAATCCAAATCCGGTTTTTCATCGTGTTTCCTTGCATGGAACCACTCCCTAGCCTATATAAGTGTCCTAAGACCCCTCCCACGCAACCCTAATCCCTAGAGCACCTCCCAAACCAGGAAAATTGCAGCCGTCCTCTTCCAGTGCGCCGCCCTCGTTGGCCGAACTTGGTGTCGCGTTCCCTGTCGTTTCTGTGAGTTTTTCTAAAATCCTCTTACGTCTTCTCGTGCCTTATGGTCTAATCTACCTCTCCACTAAATTTGGTAAAGTTTCATCTAGGAAATCAAAAGTTACGGCCGTTCTAATCTCTAATCTTGTCATCGCCCGTTCTCCTTCGTTTTTGCGAATTTGACCGTGAAATTTTTACTGTAGACTAATCTTGATGTCCTCTACCCTGTACTCACCCTAACTCAAGGTTTTGTCCACGGGATTTCTGCAGAAAATGCAATCTTCCCCGATCAGACTGTGTACGTACAGATGAAAACTTCCTCGTTCGTTCCCTGTTGATCTAGAAGGTAAAACTCTGATCCTTTTGCGTCATATTGTGCCTTAGGGTCCCAGATAGCTCTCTGTAAAATTTTATTAGGTTTCATTTATTATTTTAATAGTTATGACCGTTTGATCTATTAGCTTTAGCAGCCGTTCATTGTTAGTTTGTGATCTGTCCATTGGGTTGCCGCCAAATCCGCTTATACCGTTGAGCTTGTCTCTCTGCGTTCTACGTGATGCTCACTTCCCCTTTGATGTTCCATCAACCAAAAATTTTAATATTCGTTAGCCGCCGCCTTTCATCAGTGCCGCGCGCTGTCTTTTGCCGCCAACCATCTTTGTTCGCCTTGGTCATGTCGTCATGTCTAGTAGGCCATCATTCTCTGATTTGCCCATTTTTAGAGTTTATTTGATCTTTGGTTGCCATCAATGCCATATTCTAGAATCTACCCGTCGTCTTCGATCTAGTCCTTTTCATTATCGGATCTTGTTTCAGTTAGCCACCCTTGGTAATCTTTTATCGCAGAGCCGACCCTACCTATCCTATCCCTATGCCAAGTGGATCTATCTGCGAGTCATTCCTCTCAAACCCTAACTTAACCATGTGTCCAATCTATCGTTGACGATGCATCATGTCATATAAACCTTGCAACTCGCAGATCAATCCTGAGCCATATCATAAACTTGCTACCATATCATTGTACCGTCAATCGACATCTTATCTTTGCATGAGTGTCTTGTCGTCGCTTCGCTATCATCGCATGTGTGCATGCTCGCAAAAGCCCTAGTGCAATATCATCATCCTCTCCATAGCCTTATTGTAATCTAACCCCATCACCTATGAGTTTAGCCTTGTCTTTATTTCCTTGCTGCCTTGTCATCGTCAAGCATCTTGATCGACGTATGACTGATCTCAGATCGAATCGCATGAATGTCAACCCCGCTTGTCCATGTTCTATTTTTGAAAATCTAATCTGCCATTGACCTAGAAGTCATTCGTGGACTTGGTCGATAAACCATTGACCATATGTCATATCCTTGTGCTATATCTAATCTATTAGTCTGTCTTTCTTTTGTTTGACTGTGTATCTGTTTAGTCAACAAAAGTTATCATTAAGCATCAGTTTAGTTCATTGTGAACTAACGTATCTTTATGGACCCGGTTTATAGATCGAGAGCCCATATGTCATTGTCTATCCAATCAAGATAATAACTTTAGAAGAAATATTCTTTGGAATATTATTCTTTCTTTCTCAGTTATCAGTCTTTTCCTTTTCGGTGTATTCCGAAAGCTCGTTCTCTTTTGTCTAATCTCTGATCTAATCCATTAAAGTTCCTAAATTCATCTAAGCCTTTGTGATCCAATACTATCCGTTCTCAATTTGGATTTTGTTTGATTATCTTTTGAGTTGGTTTGTATTTGCTTCTTCTTGAATCGTTAGACGCATCGTCCGGAAGTTGTTCTAAGGAGATGAAGATCAAGAAGGTAAAGATTGAAGATCAAGAATCAAAGATAAAGAGTAAAGACAGTAAAAATCGCAAGAGCCAGGCAAGTTGTGCTTTGATAATGTTGAACCCATGTTTATAAAATTGCTAGATTTGTTTTACCCTATTGCATATTATTTCAAGTATACAGTTGTTTCAAATTAAATTAGGACTTAGCTATTATACCAATTTGATATATACCTTACCTTGACATTGTATGCCATGATCTAATTGTCACCCTAGGATGGTTAATTAATAGTTAGTTAATATTGATAATCAACATGGGCTGGTTAGACCGTCGTAGATTGTTTGGCCATGCCATGTCATCACATGTGTTGAATCATCACTGATTAATCTTGACTAATGGAATATGGAACAATGTTATGAACTTGTGTGTCATGTGTGGTCACACAATGAGATTGCGTTGTGGTGACGAGTGAATGTCACGCAACGAGGTTGACTTGTTGATAGCATGTGGTGCTTGGTAATCAACTGGGGTGGTAATGATTTAGATTGGGGCATGTGGCGAGGGGCAATGTGCCAAGGTGGGCCAGATTTGGCAGAGGGTATGTGGAAGTCTTGCCCTAGTCACCCTAAAGACTTAACCTTGCAAGCCTTTGACCTGAGTCTTACTTGCAACCACATGTCTGGAATAGGACAGCCTAGCCGACTAATTTGTGATGTCTAGATTTCGGTACTGCTGTGGTGTATAGTGAGTTCTGGGTGTACGTGTAGACTCACATGGCGCAAGAGGGGCCCCGGAGTGTGGTAACCAGTCCCTTCCGTGTTGAAACCTCAGCGAGCAGTACAGGGTCTAGATAGAGCATTGTAAAGGCTTTGTCATGATTACCCTGCTGGCACACCAAAGGAAGTGTGCTAATAGCTTAGCAACAAGGGATGATCATGTCGTGTGGGTAAAGTGCATAACCTCTGCAAAGTGTAAATTCTATTCGAATAGCCGCGCTCGCAGTATTGAGCAATGCTCGGGTATTACAGTCAAGGGTTAGACTTTTGTTAAACAAAACTTATTAGGATGGCAGGATGCCATGGAAAGTGGAAATTGACTTAGGATTGGAAACTTGTTTACTTGTCAAATGTTGAATCTATCTATTATTATTATTTGTTTTACTGCAATTTCAACCTATTTATTGTATTCTTTTATAAATGTTGCTTTACTGCAAAATAGCCATGACAGCCATACCTTTGTACTAAGCTATGCATATAGAATACTAGACTTATATTCTGTGCACAACTTGTTGAGTGCTTTATGTGCTCACCCCTTGCAAAACACAAAATCACCAGTTGAGGATAATACTACAACTTCGAAGGAGAAGTTCCACGAGGAGGCGAATATCTAGGAGTTGAACCTTGTCGGTTGCCTGTGGCATATTGATGGGATTCGTCGACGTTCTTCATTGCGCTGCTGTTTATTTATTTTGAGTTGAAGCCACCAAGGCCTCACAAGTGTATGTTTGACCTTAAGGTCGTTCAATAGTTCTATATTAATAGATGAAGTCTTTATTTATTATTCCGCTGTGTATGATTGTGATATTTCATCTATGTTGAGACTGTGTGCACTAGCGTGATCCTGGACTAGTGCTGAATACACAGAGGGTCCGGATTTATATATTCGGGTCCCGACAATTACTCTCTCAAGAGCACGCCAATGATCATCACCCGGATTGGACACAAACTAGCTCAATTTGCTTACAGCAAAAGAGATATCAGGCCTTGTAGCGCTAGCTAGATACATTAGTGAACCAATAATATAAGAGTATCTCAGTTGTTCCCTAGTAATTCTTCGGTTCTTCCGAAGTATTAGACTAGCATCATAAAGTGTTGGAGAAGACTTACTGTCCATATAGCCAAAACGGCTTAAGACCTTTTCCACATAATGGGATTGCACAAGTGTAATCCCATCCCCACCTTTGATCAACTTGATGTTCAGAATTACATCAGCTTCTCCCAAATCCTTCATATCAAAGCTTTGGGACAAAAACATATTGACCTCATTAATCACATCAAGATTTGTTCCAAATATTAGAATATCATCCACATACAAGCATAGAATAACTCCCTCATCTCCACCATAGCGGTAGTATACATATCTATCAGCTTCGTTTACAGCGAAGCCTTCAGATGTTAAAGTTCTATCGAACTTCTCATGCCATTGTTTGGGTGCTTGCTTAAGACCATACAAAGATTTCAGCAACTTACACACTTTGTTCTCTTGACCATTTACTACAAATCCATCGGGCTATTCTATATAAATTTCCTCATCTAACTCTCCATTAAGGAAAGCTGGCTTAACATCCATTTGATGGACAAGAAGACCATTAGAGGCAGCCAAGGACACATATTGTGGTCAATCTAGCAACGGGTGAATAAGTATCAAAGAAATCATCACCTTCTTTTTGGGTGTAACCCTTGGCCACAAGCCGGGTCTTGTACTTTTCAATAGTACCATCAGGCCTAAGCTTCTTTTTGAACACCCATTTGCATCCAACTGGTTTACAACTATAAGGATGATATGTGATTCCCAAGTTCCGTTAGCGAGAATGGAATCCATTTCACTATGGACTGCATCCTTCCAGTAGTCTGCATTAGGAGATGCATATGCTTCTGAAATGGTTTTGGGAACGTCATCCACAAGGTACACAGTGAAATCATCACCAAAAGATTTTGCAGTCCTTTGTCTCTTGCTCCTTCTAGGAGCATCACTGTCATCCTCCTCAGGAGTTTGTTCATGTGTTTGTTCAAAAAGCTCAACTGATATGGCAGGTTCAGGAGTTGTATCACAAGCTTGACTCAGAATGCTATGCATATCCTTCATAGAAAATATATTCTCAAAAAATGTTGCATCTCGAGACTCCATTATCATACCGACATGCATGTCGGATACCTCAGATTTAACTACTAGAAACCTATAGGCAATGCTGCAATGAGCACATCCCAGAAAAACACAATCAACAGTTTTAGGTCCAAGTTTGCGCTTCTTTATTATCAGCACATTGACTTTCGCCAAGCACCCCCAAGTGCGCAAGTAGGATAGTGATGGTTTTCTTCCTTCCCATCCCTCATATGGAGTTACCTCACTATTCATAGTGGGAACTCTATTTAGGATATGACTCGAGGTCAACAAGGCCTCCCCCCACCATGCCTTAGATAATCCCGCAGTGTCCAACATGGCATTAACCAAGTCAGTCAGGGTGCGGTTCTTCCTTTCGGCAACCCCATTAGATTGGGGCGAATAGGGAGGCGTCCTCTCATGGATGATACCATGCTCTGCACAGTATTGGGAGAAATCATTGGAGAAATATTATCCATCACGATCCGACCTAACTCTTTTGATTTTTCTTTCCCGTTGATTCTCAACTTCTGCCTTATAGCTTTTGAAGTAGTCCAAAGCCTCATCTTTTGTTTTTAAGAGATACACATAGCAAAATCTAGTCGCATCATCAATTAAAGTCATGAAGTATCTTTTTCCACCCTTCATCAACACACTATTCATCTCACAAAGATCTGAATGTATGAGTTCTAATGGTGTCAAGTTTCTTTCCTCGGCTGCCTTGTGAGGCTTGCGAGGTTGCTTAGACTGCACACAACTTTGGCACTTAGAACCTTTGACAATGGAAAATTTCAGAATTAATTTCATACTGAAAAGCCGAGACATAGAACCAAAATTAAGATGACATAATCGTGAGTGCCAAACACTTGCCTCACTACCAATAACATTGTCACAAAGATGATTCACAAATTTATTACAGACGTTCTCAAGGAAAAAGCGGAACAAGCCTCCACTGTCATAGCCTTTACCAATAAATAGTCCATATTTTGATATAACTACTTTATTCGACTCAAATACCAACTTATACCCATCTCTACAGAGAAGGGAACCACTAACGAGATTCTTGTTGATTGAAGGGACATGCTGCATGTTCTTTAGCCGCACGATCTTTCCCGAAGTAAGCTTCAGATCTACCATGCCAACACCAAGAACAGAAGCATGTGACCCATTCCCCATCAACACGGAGGAACCCCGAGCAACCTGGTAAGAAGAAAACAATGATACATCAGTACAAACATGAATATTAGCCCCAGTATCAATCCACCAATCGGTAGATTGACTAGCCGAAAGAACAGTGAGTAAATTACCATACCCAGGTATCTCCTTCTCGGCATTGCCAATAGTCACATTGACAGATTTGGAGTTTTGTCCCTGCTGATCCTTTCCTCGTTTGCGGCTTGGATATTTCTTTGCCCAATGTCCAATCTCACCACACACGAAGCAAGGCTTGTCATTCTGCTATTTCTTCTTTTTAAAGTTGGTAGTCTGAACAACTTTTCCCTTTGACTTGAACTTACCAGAACCAGAATGCTGCACAAAATTGGCGCTGGTTTGTCCCTCAACCACCTTTGGGTGCACATCCTTCGCTCGAGCTTTCTCCTCAACATCAAGAGACGCAACCAGACTCTCAACAGAGATTTCTTGCCTCTTGTATTTTAGAGATGTGGCAAAATTCCTCCACAAGGGAGGCAATTTGGCAATAATGGCACCAACCACAAACTTGTCGGGTAACGTGTACTTGAGGTGATCAAGTTCCCTCGCAATGAACTGTATCTCATGAGCTTGTTCAACCACAAAACGGCTATCAACCATTTTGTAGTCATGATATTGCTCCATAACATACAATTCACTGCTAGCATCCGAGGCACTGAATTTATTTTCGAGTGCCTCCCACAGCTCCTTTGCATCCGACATGTGCATATACAAGTCGCAAAGGCAGTCTGAAAGAACGCTAAGAACGCATCCTACAAAAATTATGGTGGCATCCTTGAACTCCTTTTCCTACTCAGCAGTAAGGGTCCCTTCAGGTTTGCTAGTCGCAACCCAGTAGACGTTCATAGCCGTGAGCCACAGAGTGGCTCGAGTCCACCATCTCTTAAAGTGAACACCGGTAAATTTATCTGGTTTCATTGCCTCAGCAAAACCAGCTGCTTTAATCATATTCACCATGAAAAGCCTATCACATTTTTTGATTGTTGGATAATTAGGCATATTAACGATGAATCTATTCCGAAAATAAGATATGACAATAATTGAAGCTAGAACAGATGAAACAAATAAACTAGACAGAAGCAACATGCCAATTGCAATGTCTATCTCATCCATATTATTAGATAAACAGAATACAGATGAGGTTCGTCTGCGTTACCGAGATGATACGAAGACGTGGCTGAACCCGGTAGCAGATGGTGATGAAGAGCAGAAGGTGATGTAGGCGAAGCTGACCGTCGGTGAAGAAACCAGGAGCAGTCGCGTGAAGACGCTTTCCAAAAATGTGATTCGTCCTCTCCCGGTGCAGGATCTCAAGGGCGGACGTTCCGGAGACCTACTCTCCCAACAGTCGGTGCACACTAGTGGAGGGATAGGGAAGACAGAAGCAGCGCAGTACTTCGGAAAGGCAAAAGGTTTGAGAGGTATTGATCTGATCTCTGTTCTGCGTATATATAACAGAGAGAGGATCGTGGAGCACGTTATAAGTCGGTTACGGATACTGCGTTAAATCCGTTCCACGATTTGAGTCGGTTACGGATTCTGCATGCAGTTAATTCCGCACAACGTAAACGCGTTGACCACTTAGTCCCAAGCTGCAAAAACTGCGCCTATGCAAGCCATCGGACCTGATTTCGCTGCACCATTCACGATCATGTCGCGTACGCGCGCCGCGTGGCGTGGCGAGCGAGTGCGTTCTCTCTTTTCTCCTTCTCATGCTCAAGCATGGTGGAAGAAGCTTCCCTTATATGGTGGTCTTCATCCACCTCCACTAGCAATATGGGACTATTGCATTTTTACCTCTCTTCCACCTAATGGGCCTTTGGGATTTTCCATAAATTATTTCTGAATTATTAGGGCCTAGCCCATCTAATTCCAACATCTCCAACTAGGCAGCGAGCGCACTTAAGACGTGTCTCAAGCAAAGTTCACTATATCCCTTAAACTGAACCTAAACTATGGGTCAAAGTAAATAAAAGGGTCGTTTGAATAAAGTGAAGTAAAGCAGACCTTTGAGCAAAGAACTCATTACTGCAATACTAGCACGAGATGGAGTGTAAAACGCACTCGTTGCAAAAAAAAAAAAAAGCCTGTTTACTACCCCGTTCGTAGCAGTAAAATGAATAGAATTGAACGAGTGATGCACGCCAAAGTTGTCTGAGCTGCCTTACATCCGGAGACTGCTGTGCTAGCGGCTCTGTAAAATTAATCTTGGCTGACTTAGATTCTTAAGCATTGGTATCTTCTTAAGTACAAGTCTGCAGTTTCCTATGTGAAACAATGGTGAATGCACTCTTGTGTTTGTGGTGAATCCCTGAGGCTAGCAGGTCAATGTGGTACAGAGTCCAAATGTAATAAATTTAGATATGAATGGAATCTTTTTGGCCTGAATTTGGGCAGTATTTTGATGTGCCCTGCGTCTCTTAATTGTTGGCGTGTGACTTGTGATTGTGGTGGTTAAAGCAAATCTAAGTGCGGTGGTGTTTAATACCACTACACCTTCTCAGGCTCAATTCAGAACCTATCTTATGCTTATATGACATGGACATCAAGATCATTGTTTGCGCTGGAACTCTGAAGATCGTTGAGGCTAGCATCAAAAGTAGCATAGTTGACGGACTTAATCTATAAGCCTGCTTGCTACAAAGACTAAGACTGTTATTTTGACTCACTTTTATGGAGCTGTATTACAATATGGTGCTCTCATGCTCTGAAGTAAGCCTACTGTTCAGCTGAAATTCTATCATTTTCTCGGATGGTAGTCCTGCTTTATGATCACACGACACAATAATTAAGGCCACGCTTGTGTCACTGCCACAGGGTGAGGGTTTTCATCTCATAGAGAGTTCAATAGGTTGAGATTTTGTGCTTTAATGTTTCTACCTGTCTTTTGGTTGTAGACATTCAAAATGACTAATAAATTGATGAAATTCTTGACAAGAGTATTCGGCATGGTTGGCGTCAGCGAGATGCACTGCTATCCATCAATTTTTTACAAGCCATTTTGCCCATCCTATATGAAGTAACATGTTCTACACTTCCGTTTTTCATGCTGGACTGCTTAACAATCGTTCTTGCAATATGCACTTATAAAGTTCTATTGTGAATGCATATACATGTCATTTTCAGTTTGAGCTCTGACACCTGAGCTGGAGGACCCGAAAAGAGAGACCTGTTCGAGTTAGTTCCCCCTCTTCGCTTTCTTTTCATGCTTTCTTGGAACAATGAGATGAACTAAGGACCACTAAGCTATATCATCTGTTTTCTTAAATAAAATCAGTCATGCTTTTACCCGGATCACTCTGTCTCTTGGTTCTGCAGTTAGGAATATTTCTAGTGCTCGTAGAATCTTTGTCAGCCATCAATAGTTTTGCTAGTGTTTGCATAGTCTCCAACAAGTTGTACACAAAATGCAATTCTAACATAGCTATATGAAAGGCTTATTCCAATGGAATGGCTAACATAGTTATTTTGCAGTAAAGCAGTATTTATAAATGAATACAATAAATAGATTGCAAAGACAGTAAAACAAAATAACAGTAATAGTAATTTTCAAGTATTTCTCAAGTAAACATGGCATCCAGCCCTAATTCAAATTCTAAACTTTCCTTTTAACATCCAACCTTCTCATCCAAGATTTCATTTGATAATATCTAACCCTTGACTGTAATTCCTAAGCATTGCTCAATACCGCGAGCACAGCTATCCGAATATATTTTACACTCTACAAAGGTTATGCACTTTACCCACACGACATGATCAATATTGGTGCCTTCGGTTTAACACACTTCCTTTCGTGTATCAGCAGAGTGATCACGACAAAACCTTTATCTCAACACTGAACCTCCCATAAGCCGTACACTATCCCTTCCCTCATTGGAGGTGAAGGTTAGGACCGATATATCGTTAAATTGATGTGTACACCACACCCTCCCCTGTAACCACACTTCCACGTAAGCGCACTTCCGTGTGATTATCCACCTGAGGTATCACATGTCAAGATATCGGTAATCCTACTTAGTTAGGTTTGTCCCATTCCAGACATGTGGTCGCATGATTGACTCAGTTCAAAAGCTCGCAAGGTTAAATCCTTAGGATGACTAGGGCAAGACTTCCACATACCCTCTGCCCTTCGGCCCACCTTGGCACACTAACCCTTGCCACTTGCCCTAATCTAAATTATTTACCACCCCAATTGATTACCATGCACCACGTGCCATCATCAAGTCAACATCGTTTTGTGACATACGTCACTGCAACTCAACATTATTGTGTGACAGCACCCGACACACTTTTTATAAATATGTTCCATATTCCATTAGTCAAGATTCACTTTTGATATTCCAAAAGACATGTGGTATACGTGGCAAAGCTAAGCATACTAACACGATCTAACCAACCTATGCTGATTACTAATATTAACCAACTAGTAATGAACCATCCTAGGGTGATAAATAAATCATGGCGTACAAATAACAAGGTAGGGTATAGTTCAATTAGGTAGATTAACTAATTCCCAAACTATTTCGAAACAATTGTACACATGAAATAACATGCATAAGGTAAAACAATATAGTAATTTTATAAACTGGGTTCAACATGATCAAAGCACAACTTGCCTTAGAAAAGTCCTTATTCTTACTTTAGACCTTGGTCTTGGTTCAACGATTCCTCCTCGGACGCTCCGAGCACTTCGACATTTCCGCAAATCGAGAGAGAAAACCAAATAAATAATAAAATAGAGAGAAAACAAACTCCAAAAATTGAATAAAATTCACCATGAAATACATATGAATTTTAAAAATATTTAGAAATTTTAATCACCTCAATCGGAGCTTGTATAAGAGAGAACGGGCTCATGAAAGATTCTAAAATAAAAAAATTGGAATTTACCGAATTATTTTTCTTCTGAAAAACCCTGATTATGATGTGAGCGTTAGCACGTTACTCACACATGGCATGGTATACGTACTGATTCCACCAAACCGGTTCGGTTCATCGTGGACCTGGTTCATGAAGATTTGACCAGCGGTCAACGCCTACGCTAGCATGACGTCACATGATGACGTCAGCGAACCGACGCGGTTACCCCATGCTCGACAACTATCGCGATCATGGCTGCTCACAAGAAATCTGACGATGGTCAGCTCGCGAACATGCCAGTAATGTGAAGACACGTGGTGCGCATCTAACAGCCCTCTTGGCATCCAACGGCTGTGAATACAAGCAAGTCTCAGCGATGGCTTCCACGGCAGAGCGCTATCGGCGATGGATAAATAGTTCTGATCGATTTGGGAGATTCCGATCAGTTACAAGATTCTAGTCGGTACAGGATAGAGTTTACATCTTTATCTACCCTATTTAACTATCTAGACCCGCTATCCTATCAACTAGACCGCGATCCGACGGTCCTCATCGATCCGAGTAACATCTAACTAGTATCTCATACATTCCTTATCTTCTTGGCTTGCACGAACTCTGTCTTCGATCATCTTCTGGCGATCCCTAACCGTCTGGACTTCCGACGATCCTCACCTAGTCCCGGTCATCCTCCGCCTCACCATGACCTAGCACTGTCGTCCTGTAACCATCAAAATAAGGAAACATCTCACATAGCATTGCCCACAAAGATATGCAAGAGATTCATCAAAGTCCACAAATCGAAATTCAATTTTGTTCATTCTGGCCGGTGCTACTGCCCTCAGGCTGGTAGCACTACCTATAGTGGACCAGTGTTACCGCCCCCAGGCCGGTAGCACCGCCGGACACCGAACGGGAAAATACATCTCCTCTAGAATTTTTGCATCACTCTCCAGGGCTGGTGCTACCACTCACCCGGTAGCACCGAGATACCATGGCCGGTAGCACCGCCTGGCAAAATCCCCTAAAATCACCATCTCTGGAAATATCACACTGCTCCAAGGGATACAGGTAGGCTACACTAGCACACAATTAAAATTTCTACCTCGTAAACCAGAAAACCACGCAGGTAAATGATTATGGATCGTTACCACTAGATGCGTAGTGCAGCGGAAGGAAGTTGATACAGCCCAAATCAACGAAGTGCGCGTCCTGTTGCAGTGGTCGATCTTCCTTGTGCGGTGGCTGATCCTCCTCGCGCGGTGGTCGATCGTCCTGATTAGTGTCACAGTAGCAGCAACACCTCTATTGGCGTCCACATGTTTGGGAAAAGAACGCCGTGCATCGGTGTGCCAGCACCAGCGCGCACGGGAAAGCTCAAGTAGAGACGGCTAGGGTTTCGGTGGCTACGCCTTCTCACGTACCCAATTGCAACCACGAACTCCCTTTATATAGCCGTCCCCTCCTCTGCGATGGAACCCTACATTAGGGCCCAACTGAAGGACAAAGCTCACTTGGCCCATTAGTGACGGATTCAATCCATACCACTATATTCTAACCCCTTAAGTGTGTAACCCTGTAGGTTCATGTATATTTGGACATGACTCGGAAACACCTTTCCGATCGATAATCGATAGCGGTACCTAGTAGTACATATCGATTCCCAAATATCCATAAAGCATCGGACGAACCTATTATAATGTGATAATATCATGTTCCCTTTGCTTCACGATATTAGATCAAGCTCAAGGCGAGAGTCGTGTCATCCTATGACAGCTCGATCTCTTCATTCATACTGTAGTGGAATAATTTATCTAGATTGACTCTCAATCACATCTAGCATGGCCATGCACTTACTTAATCCATCTACCTCGAGGGGCCCAGAGATTTCTCTCCGTTATATAGGAGGAGCAAATTCCATCTTGATCATTCATGTACCTCAGCATGTTTCATAGTAAACCTGAAAGCTTCCTTTATAACTACCTGGTTAAAGAGTAGCGTTTGGTAGCTCCTAAGTAAACCATTACACATCTAGGAAACTAATGACGATCTCAGGTCTAAGGAACATACATACACTATGCATGAGACCAACTGATGACACATAAGAATATATATATAACAATTCTCACAGTGTCTCATATGGGTCTATCCAACGCATGTTCTCTAACATGTGTCCACATTATTGATTAGATATCTTCATATCTCTATGACCCGTGAAACATGGTCATCAATCAATACATGTGCTGATCTATGAAACATAATTGTTCTATATTAGGATAACCTATCAGGGATAACTTGAATAATATCAATATATGAAGAAAGTTGCACGAACAAGTCACTTACTTGTTGATTAATTCAATCGATATTTATTCAAAGGACAAACAATTATATTATTCTATAAACATAAGGCGTGATACAATCATCTCTATGATCGCCTCAAGGGCATATCACCAACACTGGACACCAAATCGAAAAAAACATCTCCTCTGGAATTTTCGCACCGCTCTCCAGGGCCGATGCTACCACTCACCCGGTAGCACCGGGCTACCATGGCCGATAGCACCGCCCGACAAAATCCCCTAAAAACACAATCTCTAGAAATATCACACCGCTCCAAGGGCCAGTGCTACCGCTCACTCAGTAGCGCCGGGCTACCATGGCCGGTAGCACCGCCCAACCAGAACCCGAAAAACACCCTCTCTGGAATTGTTGCACCAGCCATTTGGGCCGGTGTTACCGCTCACCCGGTAGCACCGCGCTACCATGGTCGGTAGCACTGGGAACACAGAGAAAGGCTCAAATTGCTCTAAATTTCAAATCCAGTTCAAATCAAACTCCAACCAAATCACACCAAGCTCAAGTTTAATCAAATACTCATCACAATCATGGGAAGACCTCCACATGGTCTTTCACCCAGTTTTGGGCGCGTTGGTCCATGATCGAGGTAAATGGCGGTGCGACCTCCTTCCGATTGCCTCGTCGTCCTCCCTCATCCATTGCGCCATCTTGCCCGTGTAACCACTGTATACAAGTCTGTGCGGGTGGGTGTTTTCAATTCAACGGTCTTGTGCGCCACACTTTGACACACGAACTCTTCCGTCGTCTTCAGCTCAATAAATCGTTCCCACACGTCTTTAGTGATGAACCCGTACTTCCGGAACGGAGTTATTTCCTTATTCATGTAATTAGTGATGAGGACGCTCTTGAAGTTCTTCCACGTCTTTCCTACCACTAGCAACACATACCGTCGCATTGCGTGCAAGGCGTCTTGTGGGAGCTCGAACAACACAGAAAATTTCTGTCACCAAGCTGTCGCTCTCCTCATCTATCAATGTCTTCCATGATGGATACGTGATGGGGACCCTTTTATGCCCAACGATCCCGCACAATGTCCAGAATGCTGTTGCGGACTTAGAAGGTGCGGTAGGGGCCCCATCCTACGGATCGATTGCCGTGATGGTATATCGGCTCCGGGGCCTTTTACTAAGCCCTCTTGGACTGTGCCTTTGTTTCCCTATGTTGGGCACCTCATCAGATCCATTCGACGATGAGGAATGAGGGGACGCCATCTTGTAATGAGGTAGATCTTGTTTTTTTTTGTGTTAGAAGTAATAACAGATTTTAGTGTAAGACTAGATCTAAAGTAAAGAGTGTTTCCTACTTCTCTGCTATTGATGATATACTTTCTAGAGGCGTTGGATCCTCACTGTTTAGTGAACTTAATGGATGGGCTTAGAAACTTGGAATAAGAACTCTTGTTTTGATCATTAATATTTCTTCTATTTTTGACCAAGAGTTGTAACAGTGTAGTAACAAGCCAAGTCGTCAGCAAGAGGTGGTGTTTGATGCATGTGCAAGAAATAGATAGTGCACATATTTGGGAAGGAAAGTTGCCCTGTAAACATGGGCCAGAATGATAGGCTGGCAGCAAATAAATATATTATATTTAAAAATTTGAAGCTCATTGACTTATTCGAATGTCATGGTAGGATGGCTTACACTACTACTACCTTTTATCACTTGTTTGAATGTCACTTGTACTTGCAATCTTATATTCAGCATGTATTAAACATGGACACACTAAAACAGATGATCTATTTGGTATGGACATACAACGAAATCTCCTCACTTACACTCTTCCCTTGTTTACTGAGATCCTAAAGCCATTGGTTACTAATATCCTAAATAAGATCAATGTGCTCTCATGTTCTCTTAATGCTCATCTAGAATCTTAAATTTCAGTGTGTCCTTTATCACTACATGACTAAGCCTTTTAGAGAATATTGCCTAGCTAATCCCAGAACCAAAGCTAACTCTATCTTACAGAACATAATCAAAACTTTTTATTTTTTATTCCCATTTAATATGATCATACAAAGAATTCAAAAAGATGTCCATACTCCATGGTAGTTGGGTTTTGGTTTATAAATAAAAAAATGTCATTATTGTAATCTATACACCATATCATCAACACGTCATCCTAAGAAATGGCAAGCAGATATGCAGTGTAATTCTGAATTTATAAATTGTTAAATGTCGGTCCAGAGGAGGAGGAAGATAATGGAATGAGCATAGGACACGACCATATTTGTGCATAAATGATCTACTTTGGATGATCAACATTCACAGATGCTACAGTTAGTGTAAAGTAAACCATAAGCTAAGGAGGTGACTTATCGGTGTGGAGGAGGAGAGACCGGAATTTGTGCGGAGCAGAGCACGGAGGAGAGGCCGGCGTTGGTGCGGAGGAGAGGACTGCGTCGGTGCGGAGGAGAGGTCAGGGGGTGAAGTCACTGCCAAGGGGGAGGGCACCAAGGGGGCTAGGGTTTAGGGCTCACGGGCAGACGCTGATAGGACCTAGGGTTTGGAGGGGACGTCGATGGAGGCTAGGGTTTAGGGCTCGTGGGCAGACGCCGATGGATGCCGATGGGGGCTAGGGTGGCGCAAGGAAGGAGGCCCTGGGGAGGGTTGGGGACGGCGGCCGGACACGGGAGCAGGGTGGGGTACAAGAGCTGTCGCTGCACAAGATGAGCAAGAGACAAGGGTGCACAAGAGAGATGAGACGAAGTACTTATATATGTGCACACGGCCTGATCCCAAACAGTTCTAATATCGAATCGTTTGTGATTCCAATCATCACAGACGGTTCAATATTAGAACCATCTGTGATGATTTTTTAATCCTTTTTTTTATGTAGTTTTAAACCTATTTTTATGTAGTTTTTTGAACCAGTTTTTAAGCCTATTTTTTCAATGTTTTTAAATATTTTTTTCAAGTCTGTTTTTAAGTAGTTTTTTACGTTTTCAAATATTTCTTACCCCACATTTGTTATAAGGCTATTTTTAGCAAGCTTTTGGTAAAATTCGAACATAAATTGGAGCTGCAAAAAAAATAAACGATAAAATAAAGGTAACAAGATTCATGTACAAACTAGTAATCGCACACGCAGTAGTAATATCTGTATGGCTGAAACAAATAACTTACTATTCGTTTATGTAGCTTTAACTATCTTTATATATGGATTTTACTGTAAAGTCACACTGAGTTTACTAGCAATAGTTAAATCAGTGAGCTGATATCGTTGTAAGCATGCTTTTGGTAAAATGCCGTTATTTTATAATGTTGGGTAGGACGCCGCATTGTGTCCCATTTTCAGTCCACATAAGCTACATACCCGGGTGCATTTTTTATCTCATAGTGCAGCTGATGGTATTGTCTACAAAAACTGCTTCAATAATATCGTCCTACCAAATGTACTGCATAATCAGTCATGTTTGCGTTACATCAATGAATTAGACGGGCAAAAAAACATGCTTTAGGTCGGACGAAATTTCACTAGCATGGCATGGAGTGGCTTCATCATGTTGCAGTCATGGAACAACATGTAGAACAAAAGCTCAGCCCTGTATTTGGTACCCTTTACCTACAGAAGAAGACGTACACAAAACTGATATAAAAAACTATTGAAAATAGCAACAATTACTATAAAAATAATGAAATTTCCTATAGAACTTACCGGGTCAATGATCGAATGAATCTTGCACATTTCACCATCATACAACTGAAGAAACTTCATGGTGAGAAAAGCACAATCGTTACTTAATACCTGCTTGGGGTATCAAAAAACTGCCGCCTCCACCTTGAAAGATTCGGAAATTTGCCATCCATAATGACTTGGAACGCTTCTTGTAGACGATTTACAACCTTCTCACACACATCACGATGGTGGTCTCGAGGATCTATGCACAGTTGATTGTAGTCAAGTGAATCAAGCACATCGATTCTCTTGTGGACCATATTGATGTAGTATACTATCCAATGCTCGTGGTGCAGAAGGGGAAATAATACCTGCACAAATATTGCATACATGTGGTAAATGCTACAGATAAAATATTTATATAACATTGTGATTTTATGGAATCTCACCATCTTTTCTCCAGCGGCATTCGATCTGCCAATATGATCCCTGAGCATGTTAATAGTGAGCTCACTGGGGTAGGTCTTGTTTTTCATATATTCTTCCACATTCAGAAGCCTCTGCAAAAAACAAAACATCTAAATGGTAAGAAAATATTACAAGTAATCAATTACGACAATTATTGTACATAATTACTACATCAGTCTTATGAGATTACTACATCAAAACATTTACGTACTGACAGACCCCAACGTAGATAAATCATGTATCCAGAGCTCTCAGGTCACAACTCAGCATCATCATGAGTAATACATTGAATGAATAAACCCATAAGCATGTCTTCTGTTGTTTCACCATCTTTGAATGATTTCCTCAAGTCTTCACTTGCAAAACACTAATAGTCTGGTGACATAAGTAAAACCTCTCTGTGGTACAGATGTAAAATACTGAATGAAATATTTATACATATACAATGCTCTTTCCAATAAACAGAAGAACTCTTTTCCTAAAAAAATCATACATCATTTGTTGTAAGATCATGTGTTGATCATCACATGGCTAAGAGAATTGATCTCATAGGTTCTCGGTTTATTTGCAAATGTGTTTTGCAAATAAATATAAAGTTTTAATGTGATTCTTTGGAGCATGTGAATAGGGTTTGCAAATGTGTTTTGCAAATTGACTTGATCATGTGTTAATCATCACATGGCTCAAAGAATCAATCTCTGAAAGTTTCGACAAAAGATCGCGCAAAAAACAGGGTTTTGGTCAGAGGGGGTGGTACAACCGGACCCCTTCCGGTCATACCGGTCGCCGGTGTGACCGGTGCCTCCCCGGTCTGTTTTTCCAGAAGAGGCGGTTTCTGGCGTTGAGGTGGCGGTATGACCGGACCACATCTAGTCATACCGGTGAGCGGTAAGACCGGGTGGTCTTCGGTCATACCGGCCGTGCAATTTTCATGAGTAACGGCTAGTTTTCTAGCCTTTGCCTCTAAAAGGATCAAGTTGGCCTAAAGCGGGTGAATAGCCAACTTTAAAAACTTTTAAGTATTAAGAAAAACTTTTCTCAATAAAAACTTAACAACAGAAAATAATTAGAATAGGGAATCAGCTCAACTCAGTTGCAGTAAGAACTTGAATGAAAACTGACAATAAGATGAACACGCAAAGATAAACTAATATCAGGACGACTCAAGGATTTTTCACCGAGGTTCAGAGACCAATCTCCTACGTCCCCGTTAGAGCACTTCTTTAGAAGTATTGCTCCACCAAATAGCCAATTACAATGGGTTTTGGTCTTTCACTAGCTTGACTCTTCCACCACTCCGGTGAGGTGAGTCTCAACCTTTCACAGCAATGGTGGCCTTCCACAATCCCTTTTGGATAGGTCGCACCAACAACTTCTCCAACCGTCTAGGAACAGCTAGTTCCAAGAGTAATAGACTATCCACAAGCCCTATCTCTTGGTTCAGTAGCTAGATGCGAACTAGACTCAGCTTGGAGCAGAACTCTAAATGTTCAGAATGAGTGTTTGTGGTTTCTGAGTTGAAGCTCAAACTCTTTGATGGAATGAAAGCTCAGAAATGCTAAAGATCAAAGAGTTGTAAATGATTTGAAAGATGTCAACGGTGTTCGGAATGTCAAAGATGTGTATGTGCAAAGTTCTCCTTTTTTTTGTGAACTCAAGCACTGTATATATAGAGCTCGAAAAGAAATAACCGTTGTACCTGCCATTTGCCCATTGGGGTTGGCAGGATGGATGAGACAGGTCAACTACTGCCTCTTTTATAAGTATTTTAAGGTGTATGAGACAAACCGGACTGATATGATGAAACATATTCACGCGTTGGATTGAAATTGTTAGTCCGGGGTACACAAGATTGGAGAAGTATTATTGTACCTAGTGTAACCCATTTGCGCCGGACCGACAAAACTGGTCCGTCGTATACATGTATTGGTAAAAGTAAGTTTGTGCCGGACCGACAAAATTGGTTTGGTGTACACATGCTTTGTTTTATTTGGATACTAGCAAAATAATGTTTGCGCCAGACCGAAAAAATTGGTCCGACGTAGAAGGGAAAATCAGCTGGTTTTATCAGAGAGAATCACGTTTGCGTCGGACCAAAAAAGTTAGTCTAGCGTACACTTACAATTTGGTCCGCAGCAAATGACATGTTATCGGTTAAGATTTGAGTAAAGGAATTCTTAACGCCAGACTAGAGATGATGGTTCGGAGTGAAAAACAACATACGCCGGACTGAATATAAGTCTAAATTCGGATTGGTCCATCGTGAACGGTGTACGCTCGGTTGAAATAAATCAGAATAGAGTTCTTAGCGCCGGACTGAAAAAATCGGTCCGGTACATGGAAATCTTCGGTCGAACTTGAAACTTGATTTTTATTTGGACTAAATGTAGTTTGTCCAAAAAGAACTCTTTTTGGCTAAGAAAGGGAAGATCTGGATTTTGAATGAGAGATATGAAATGTCCTATGCTCCAAGTAATCTTAAAGATTTTTTGCATATGAACCAAGATTATTACTTGTAAATAATCCCTCTTAATAGTACGGTTATTCTAGCTATATGGCTTGAATCAACTCCCAAGCCAAAACTAAGAATAAACACCTTAGTCTTGTTCCTCAAATATAGCTGTTGTCATCTTATACTAAGTATGCTTCTTGATCATCAACACCAAAACCTGCATAATAAGCATAACTAACAAAAATAGGGGGACTAGATGCTCTTAATCACCCCCTTTTTGGTGATTGATGACAATATCTTTTATTTTATACTTAGAGAGCTAAAGAAGAATTACTTATTTCTTTTCCTATAGATAAAAGTTTGTCTGATAGAACAGATAATGTTTTTACATGATAAAGAGTACTTTATACTCCCACTGAATGAATGCCTAGGATGAATTTTATTTGAGAACATAGAGCAATACAAAAGTTATTCAGAAAAGGTTCTTCAGAAAGTTCAGATTAACTTGAGGTAAAATCAAACAAATATCAATAAGTCTAAAGATTCAGATATTTCACTTATTCATAACTCAGAAGCAAAGCGAGATCAAACAAATATCAATAAGTCCAAATATGAAGCAACAAAATCCATAAAATCATTAAGATCTTAATAGATACTATTTAGAGAAGAGGCTATTAAGAGGCCTATTTCACTATTCTAGGCTTATTTCACTATTCTTCTCCCCCTTTGGCATTAATTTCCAAAAATGTTACTTCGTGCGCTTGGAAAAGGTTCTCTTCAGCATGCTTGTCATTATGGAATTTATACTTATTTTTGGAGGAGAGGAATGTGCTTGCTCTTGGTCAGACTCAGAATGTGAAGTAGCCATTGCCTGATCATGCCAACTGGGATAATCTGGATCACCAGGCTGAGGATTGAAGGTTAATTCATTGAAGTCATGCTGGACATCTCTCATCAGTTCTTGAGTGTCATTAGACTAGTCAAGCAGAAGCTGTGCTATTTGCTCTTGATTGGAGACTAAGTTTTTTCTAGCATCTTCAGAGAAGTCCCTAAGGTATTCTAGTTCGTCCCCTTGCCAATCCAAGCAGCTACCAGTTTTCTCAAAGTTCTTGTACACAGTCTGTGTAAAGTTGTCAATTTTGGCATCTTGGGCATTCTGCTTTTTGTTGAGATCATATAATCTGTCCTGGACCGCCAACTGTTCAGTTTTAAGTTCTCCTATCCATTTCCTCATATCCCATTGGTTGCCTCTGATCATATCAAACATTTTGTAAGTTTCATCCCTAAAATTTGCTTGGTCTTGATAGATCTTTTGTAGCATTTCTTGCTGTTGTTAAATGGCTGCCATTTGCTCATTGTGTCTCCGGGTTACCAATCTTCTTTCTTCTTCAAAACCTTCTTGAGCATGTTTGAGATCAGAGCTATATTGTTGCTCAAAGGAGGTGAACCATCCTGGCTGAGTATCCCACCAAGACTGTTGCTGACCATAATCATGTGTAGGCTCAGGTTCAGTAAATTGTGAGTGGTGAGAATGATGAGAATCCTCAGAGGATTGCTAAGCTAAAGCTAGCATAATGACCTGAGGATGCCTAGAACCACATGCTTCATGTTCATAGGCTGCTGATGGAAATCTTTGTGCCTCTATGAACCTAGCTGCTGCTGCCAGTTCTTGTGATTTGTGAATTTCTTCATCTTCAGGATGAGACTCTGAGCTGACAAGAATTTTAGTACCTTCAGGTTGTCCAGATATCTGCTGACTCAGATGTTTAGAACTGTAGCCCAATACTTCTGTAGATATATCATGATGTGAATAAGCAAGAAAGTCATGAGCTGGAGAGTAATGTTCCTGATCATGGTAGCTGTGACTTGGAGCAGAAAGACTTGGAGTTTTGTAAGGACCCGAATCCACTGATTCGAACCCACTGTGTTTACCGCACTAGTCCCAGGATCAACGCTAGTGCACACAGCTTAACATTGGTACATATCACATCATACTCATCGAATATAGAAATAATAGTTCATTTATTGATATAGCTAAATGTATGATCTTATGACCAACTTACATTATTAAGCCACGCAGGGCAAGACTGAAAATATAAACTAATAATTAGAGAGAAGAAAACGTAGATAGCTCATCAGTTCACCACAGGCAACCGACAAGGCTCGGACCCTAATGACTCGCGTCCTCTTGGACTTCCTCTTCCAACACAGGTGTAGATTCTTCAACTGTTGATTATTGTTGTTTGGCAAGGGTAAGTACTTAAGCACTCAACAAGTTGTGCACAGAATGCAATTCTATGTATCTATATGTAAGGCTTATTCCAATGGAGAGGCTATCATGGCTATTTTGCAATAAGCAGCATTTATGAACAATTATAATAAATAAATTGTAAAGACTGTAAAACAAATAACGATAGTAAATAAGTTCAGTACTTCTCAAGTAAACCAAGTTTCCAATCCTAAGTCAATTTCCACCTTCCATATGGCGTTCCGCCATCCCAACCAAGTTGTCCATTAATTAAGCTAACCCTTAACTGTAATTCCCGAGCATTGCTCAATACCGCGAGCAAGGCTATCCGAATAGTTTCACACTCTGCAGAGGTTATGCACTTTACCCACGTGATACAACCAAACACCACCAAGGCGAGTGATTATAACAAAGCCTTTACAATGCTCGCTTAACCCGATACTACCGCTAAGGTTTCAACATGGTGGGACTTGTTACCACATCCAGGGCCCCCCTCTTGCGCCATGTGAATTACTCCATAACTCGGGAATTCGCACCGACCACGATAGTACCAGAATTAAGACATTGCAAATTACTCAGCTAGGCTGGGCCATACCAGACATGTGGGTTCATGATTGACTCAGGTCAAAGGCTTGCAAGGTTAAGTCCTTAGTGTGATCAAGGCAAGACATCCACATACCCTCTGCCCATCGGGCCCACCTTGGCATCCTCGCCCCTTGTCACTTGCCCCAATCTAAATGATTATCACCCAGTTGATTACCAAGCACCACGTGCCATCAACAATTCAACATCGTTGCGTGACATGACTCGCCACAACAACTCCATCTCATCGTGTGATCCCACATGACACACAAGTTCATAACATTGTTCCATATTCCATTAATCAAGATTAATTATCAATGATTCTGACACATGTGATGACGTGGCATGGCTAAGCAACTAATACGGACTAACCATCCCATGTTGATTATAATTACTAACCAACTATATTGAACCAATCTAGGGTGACAATAGATCATGGCATACAATGACAAGGTAGGGTATAGATCAATCTGGTATATTAGCTAAACCCAATCTAATTTGAAACAATTGTATATTTGAAATATATGCAATAGGGTAAACATGGGTTCAACATGATCAAAGCACAACTTGCCTTGGAATAGGTCCTGATCTGGTTCTGGAACTTGCTCTTGAGTTGCTGGATCTTCCTCCGAAGCGTCGCACAATTCAACGTCTACGCGTACCGAAGGAGAAAAGTAAATAAATACCAAAACAGAGAGCAAATAAATTCCAAAAATCAAATAAAATTCACCATTAAATAGATCTCAATTTTACAAATTTTTAGAAATTTGAATCACTCTAATCCGAGTTACGATGCAAAAGATATAGCCTTTTGAAGTCTGAAATAAATACTGAATTACACAAATTAGAAATTCGGAATTAACAGATTTATTTTTATTCTGGAAAACCGATTTATGACGTCAGCGTGACCTCATGATGACGTCATCATCACAGAATTTCCAATCAGATTATTTTAATAATTAAAAAATGCAATTATGACGCAAGCATGACGTCAGCGAGACTTCAAGCCAATCACCAGCCGACACGTGTCCCGGGCGTATGGACTGGGTCCATGGCGCAGCACGAGACTACAGTGAACTCGGTCCATGCCGCCTCGGCACCCACGCCCGACACAGCGTTGCAATCGATTGGTCTCACGTGCGGCTCGATGCGTCAGGAAAAGGAATCGGACGGCTCACGATCTAATCGACTCACGTCCCTCATCAGCGGCTTACCCAAGATCGGCGGTCGAACGCGGCGCGAGGAACAACGACGGTGCGTGGCGCCTTTCACCGGAGATGGAAGATGACCCCGACGCGGCGCTCTCGTGGCTCTGGCGGCAGATGGCGGGGATCCAGCGCGCGCGGTTCGGCGAACTTCGGTTCTGCGGCCCAAGCGGCGGAAGACGGCAGGTCGGCGGCGTCCTCGGGCAAGAACGCGGCGGTTCCACGCTTCAACTCCGGCGAGCTCGCGGCTGCGTTCCTGTTGCTCTTGCGAAACCTTTCCGACCAAAAGATGCGGCGTTCAACTGCGAACCTCGGGTGCTACCCCCGCCTTTTATAGCCTCGGCGTCCGAGCTCTACACGGCGAAAAAATCCGGCGTTATGCGGCGGCGGACTCGAGTCGAGCGGAGGCGACGGCCGACCCGCGCGACGCGTGTCACGATCCGACGGCCAAAGCGTGGCGCACACGCGGCCTTATCTGGACCGTTGGATCGCACACAAACGGCCACGAATCTAGGGTTTTGCCCGGCTGCGTCTCACGGGCTGGACTGGGCCGCACCGACGCGGGCCTCAGCGCCTGAGATTGGGCTTGGCCCAATCATTATTCAAGGATTTTAAAACTTTATTAATTTAAATAGTTCTAGAAATTCGTTTAATTGATTTTAGGCAAATAAATTACCAGGAAAAATCCCAGGAAATTCTCAAAAATACCTTGAAACATCCTGGAATCAAATAAATTATTTTTGGCAAAACTTCATTTTAACTTTGCATAAATTTAAATAGATTTGAACAAAAGGTCAATAAAATTAATTCAAATAAATCCAGAAAAATCCAAATAAATTCCGAAAAATCATAAATGCACTTTTGAGCAATAAAATAATATTTACGCAAATTTTTGGGATGTTACAAACCTCCCCCCTTAACAGAATCTCGACCCGAGATTCAGGGCTAACTAGAGAATAGGTTCGGTTATTCTGACTTCAAATCTTCTTCTCGCTCCCAAGTAGCTTCACCTTCGGAATGATGTTCCACTGAACTCTGCAAAAGCGTATAGGCTTGTTTCTGGTCTTGCGCTCCATAACATCCAAAATTCTGATCGGTTGCTCTTTGTAAGTCAAATCTTCTTGCAGCTCTATTGCCTCCAATGGGGTTTGCTCTGTTGGCACTCTGAGACATTTCTTGAGCTGCGACACATGGAATACATCATGCACTCACGCCAAAGGCGAGCGGCTCTAAGCGATAAGCTACTTCTCCTCGACAGCTCAGAATCTTGAACGGACCAATATATCTTGGTGCAAGCTTCCCTTTAACGTGAAACCTTTTAACGCCCTTAAGAGGGGTAACCCAGAGATACACATAATCTTCTGGTTCAAAACTCAAATCTCGATGACGGTTATCCGCGTAGCTTTTCTGTCTTGACTGTGCTATCTTCAACCTCTCTCTAATCATTGCGACTTGACTTTCGGCTTCCTCGAGAATATCTAGCCCAAAAACCAAACGTTCTCCTGTTTCGTTCCAATTCAACGGAGTACGACAAGCACGTCCATACAACGCCTCAAATGGTGACATCTGCAGGCTAACTTGATAGCTGTTATTGTAACTGAATTCTGCGTATGGCAAACATTTGTCCCATGACGTAGCATAAGCTAAAGCACAGGCTCTCAACATGTCCTCTAAAATCTGATTTACTCATTCAGTCTGACCATCTGTCTGCGGGTGATATGTTGTACTGAAATTCAGACGAGTTCCCATTGCTTCATGCAACTTGTTCCAAAACCTTGAGGTGAATTGGGTACCTCTGTCCGACACAATCTTCTTGGGCACTCCATGCAAGCATACAATCCTTGACATGTACAACTCCGCTAAACGATCTCCCGAGTAAGTGGTCTTCACTGGGATAAAATGGGTGACCTTGGTTAGACGATCCACGATAACCCAAATGGAATCGTAACCCCTCTGAGTCTTAGGTAAACCGGTGATAAAGTCCATTCCGATTTCCTCCCACTTCCATTCCGGAATTTTCAACGGCTGCAATAAACCAGCAGGTCTTTGATGCATGGCTTTTACCCTCTGACATACGTCGCATAAAGCAACATGCTCAGCTACTTCACGCTTCATATTAGGCCACCAAAATCTCTCTTTCAAATCCTGGTACATCTTAGCACTTCCTGGATGAATCGAGTACTTCGAATCGTGAGCTTCCTCAAGAATCAACTATTTTAGTTCATTTTTATCCGGCACACAAATTCGGCCTTTGAAGAACATGGTTCCTTGCTCATCCAGAGTGAAATCTACGGCTAGGCCTTCTTCCTTTTTAGCCTTGATCTTAGAAATTTTATCGTCATCCTTCCGGCCTTCTCTAATCGATCCTCGATGTTGGATTCACTTCGGTCAGACTACCATTCCTTGCGGAACGACTTCCAACCTTAGCTTCTGAAATTCCTTGCATAATTCTGGTTGATCTTCCATTATCAGCGTATTTGCACTATGGCTCTTTCGACTCAGAGCATCTGCTACCACATTGGCTTTTTCGGGATGGTAATGAATTCCCACATTATAATCCTTAATTAGCTCTAGCCACCTTCGCTGTCTTATATTCAGGTCTGCTTGAGTGAATATATATTTGAGCTTTATGGTGCGTATATATCTCACATCTATTTCCTATGAGATAATGGCGCCATATCTTTAAAGCATGCACTACTGACTAACTCCAAATCATGCGTTGGGTAATTCACTTCATGTGGTCTCAACTGTCTCGACGCATAAGCAACGACTTTGCCTTCTTGCATTAACACGCACCCCAAGCCTTGCTTTGAAGCATCACAATAAATATCAAATCCATTCTGCACATCTGGCAACACTAATACGGGGGTTGTTGTTAAACGCTTCTTTAATTCCATGAAACTTTTCTCACACTCCGGCGTCCATGCAAACTTCTTTTCCTTCTTCAACAACTGCGTAAGGTGTTTAGCAATTGTCGAGAATCCTTCTATGAACCGACGGTAGTATCCCGCCATCCCAAGAAAACTAAGAATCTGGGTAACAGACTTTGGTTGCTCCCAATGCAACATTGTGTCCACTTTGCTTGGGTCGACTGCCACTCCTTTAGTAGTCATTACATGACCAAGAAATTCGACCTTTTTCCTTCCAAAATTCACACTTGCTAAACTTAGCATACAGCTGATGCTCTCGCAGCCTATCTAAAACCATTCTTAGATGCTCTGCATGCTCCTCCTCTGTCTTGGAGTAAACCAGGATATCGTCTATGAAGACTACAACAAACTTATCCAAATATTCCATGAAAACCTTATTCATCATGTTCATGAAATATGCAGGGGCATTAGTCAATCCAAATGACATGACTGTGAACTCATAATGTCCATATCGCGTAGAAAACGCGGTCTTAGGCACATCCTCGCTCGGATCTTCAAGCGATGGTATCACGAGCGAAGATCTATCTTGGAGAAAACTCGGCTCCTCTTAAGCGATCAAATAAGTCATCGATCACGGGCAATGGATACTTATTCTTGATCGTTACTTCGTTAAGTGCACAATAATCGATGCACATTCTGAGACTTCCATCCTTCTTACGAACAAACAAAACCGGTGCTCCCCACGGTGATGAACTAGGTCTAATGAAGCCTTTTTCTTGCAGTTCCTCAATCTGCTTCTTCATTTCCACTAACTCGTCGGTAGGCATCCGATATGGTCTCTTTGATATCGGTCTTTGTGCACGGTGCTAACTCAATGACAAACTTCGATATCGCGATGCGGCGGCGATCTGGTAAATCTTACGAAACACATTCGGGTATTCTCTGATTACTGGCACTTCTTCCATGTTGGTGGCTTTCACACTGTTGACCACTAACTGCCCATCTCGAACTGCGGTTGTTTGAAATTCTACTTTCTTGCCACTAGGGCCTTCCAATGTTACGATCCTTCGGCCACAATCCAAAACGGCCTTATGCTTAGACAGCCAATTCATTCCAAGGATGACGTCTAGGGATTGCGCATCTATCAAGATAAGATTCGCTAGAAATTCTATCCCATCCATAAGCAACTTAGCTCCCAAACACCCAAGGCTAGATCTAAGCTCAGATCCTGGGGCTTGGACTAAGAGCACACACTTAAGATTCACCACTTTAAATCCATTCTTGGTTGCAAAATTTTGAGAAACAAATGAATGCGAAGCTCCAGAATCAAACAAAAGCATGGCAGTCTTGAGTTGACGAGGAACTTACCCAATCGACGCCTCGTAGCCTCTGAGCTCCATCTGCGGTGATGTGGTTGATCCTTCCCCACTTGTTGATTGCGGTGTTGCTCGGCTTGACTGGCGCACGATTTCCTCTGAGGTGGTGCCTTGGCGGTGTTGTTCCCAAGTTGAAACGAGTGGCGTGATGCCTCCATACATGGACACCTATTGGAAAAGTGCCATGGCTCATTGCATGTGTAGCATCTTTTCACTGCAGATCTTGATTCCCTCTGGTGTATTGTTGCCTGTCTTTGGTGTGCGAAAGTTACGATTAGCGAGGCGAGAGTGCGAGGGTTGATGTCTTGTTCACGGTGGTGGTTGGAATCGGCAAATTCTTGTGGTGACATCCTCAAGCGTAGATGGTTTGGGCGTCCACCCGATTAGTCATCAAGCGCTTACGGTTTCACCCAACTCTTTGCGCTTATCCTCTAGGATCAAAGCCTTATTCACTAGCTCGAAAATCGAAAAATTGTGGGTGATCGGTCCCACTGTAGTCTGAATTTCATCCCTTCATGAAGCGAGGTATCTAGCTTTATCATCGCTCGTCTTGAGGGCATAGCGAGCTAAGCGAGTAAATTTGTTCAAGTATTCGCCACTCGTTGGCCTCCTTGTTCGAGCCACGAACTCTTCCTTCTTAAGATCCATCATTCCCTCGGGACATGGTATTGGCGAAAGCGATGGTAAATTCATCCGGTGATCTCTTGCGGAGCTCCATATGCGGCCTGATAATTCTCCCACCATTCGCGGCGGTTCCTTCCAGTTGATGAGGCGATAGAGCACCTTCTCATTGCCCTCACCTTTGAGTGATGTGCGACTTCTTCTCAATAGTCCTAAACGGTCCATCGGCTTCCAAAGGGTTCACATTTCTGAAAAAGTTGGTGGCGAGTCCTCATGAAATCCGGCGACTTGGAGTAAGGTCGAGGTCCACCATTGTTGTTCGAGCTACATGGTTATTGTTAGTTCTTCTTTGCGTTGGTCATCTCTTTGCATCTGTTTGCATCATAGTCTGCATCGGTTAGTCTGCTGCTGCTAAAAGCGCTCCCAGATTCTCGCATGTCCTTTGGCGGTGGTTGAGGGTGCCTCGTCATTGGGGTTGTCATTCAGCGTAGTCCACTTCTGAAGCACCGTTGTTCCCTCGAGTATTCACCATCTGATGATTGCCTCTTGGGTTAGGAAAGGTAGATGTAGCATAGATAAGAAGCAAGAATTTCTAAAGCGGGGAGATAGGTTATACCCAACTTGAAATAATTCTTTATTTATCCTTGGTATGGTTGCTTATTTAAGCCTACAAGCTTTGCAACACATACTGCACACTCAGCACACAAAGAAGCAAACTAAACATGAAACCTTAACGTCAACTAAAGAGGTAAAGACTAACTTAAAGACGCGACTCACACTCGAGTCTCAACACAGCTCCAAGGCTGACTCTCACTCATCCACCACCACTGGGTGAGGGCGATCCGCGCATACACCGCGGGTGGTGGCATAGGAGCGAACCTATCCTGATGACCTCCTGCTGGGTCCTCCGCAACAACGGGGTCTACACTCCCCTCTGGCTCCCACTCTCGCTCCTCTGGATCCTCCTCGGACTCTCCAGCTGGCTCCTGAACTCCTCGAGTCACGCGCTCCAACTCGTCCTCGACCGCCTCTAGGGCCTCTCCCAGCTCAGTGATCATCCCGATGGCTGAAGCACGGGTCACCTCAAGCTCCTGCTCTGCTACTCTGAGTGCCTCGTACACAGTCTCCAGCTCCTGGGTAATCTCTCTCATATGATCCTCCTGGGCAAGGGCGAACTCCGCAAGGTGTACCGCAGTAGCACACTCGTTCTCCACGATCCGTCGGCGTCGGCACGCTTGTACATCAGGGTGAAGTCGGAACACTGAGTCGTGAAGCTCGTCGGCGTAGTCGCGGCAGACACGGCGAAGAGCAAGTCGAGCAACCTCTGGATCGCAACCTCGCACGAGAATCTTTCGGCGGAGATGTTGATTGGGCTCTTTGGCTTCCTCGTTCCCGGCGTAGATAATCGACTTGCAAATAAATCCTCGGTGTACACCATTAACTGACCAGCTGCCTCCTCGGTAAAGCGGACGGTAGAAGCCTCCAAGCGTCTGAAGAACTCTCCACAGCTCCATGGCATAGCCACCAGCTGACTCCTCGAAGGTCGGAACGATTGGCATCTGCTCCACAAGAACTTTGAATAAGTTCTCCTCCCGAAACGGCAAATAAAACGGTAAATTCAGCAAAGGCGAGAAGTAGAGAATGAGATGAGTCGAGAGTGTTTTATTAATCAAATTTGAATTTTCTTCTAGAAAATAGTTTTGGACACATACAGGACACCTCCACACTATCTAGGGCCAAGACCTACAGTCAGTATGCTCCGATACCACCTCTGTAAGGACCCGAATCCACTGATTCGAACCCCGTGTGTTCTTGCACTAGTCCGGGATCAACGCTAGTACACACAGCTTAACATTGGTACATATCACATCATACTCAACGAATATAGAAATAATAGATCATTTATTGATATAGCTAAATGTATGATCTTATGACCAACTTACATTATTAAGCCACGCAGGGCAAGACTGAAAATATAAACTAATAATTAAGCAGCGGACAGAAGAAAACGTAGATAGCTCATCAGTTCACCACAGGCAACCGACAAGGCTCGGACCCTAATGACTCGCGTCCTCTTGGACTTCCTCTTCCAACACAGGTGTAGATTCTTCAACTGTTGATTATTGTTGTTTGGCAAGGGTGAGTACTTAAGCACTCAACAAGTTGTGCACAATGCAATTCTATGTATCTATATGTAAGGCTTATTCCAATGGAGAGGCTACCATGGCTATTTTGCAATAAGCAGCATTTATGAACAATTATAATAAATAGATTGTAAAGACTGTAAAACAAATAACGATAGTAAATAAGTTCAGTACTTCTCAAGTAAACCAAGTTTCCAATCCTAAGTCAATTTCCACCTTCCATATGGCATTCCGCCATCCCAACCAAGTTGTCCAATTAATTAAGCTAACCCTTAACTGTAATTCCCGAGCATTGCTCAATACCGCGAGCACGGCTATCCGAATAGTTTCACACTCTGCAGAGGTTATGCACTTTACCCACATGATACAACCAAACACCACCAAGGCGAGTGATTATAACAAAGCCTTTACAATGCTCTGGCTTAACCCGATACTACCCGCTAAGGTTTCAACACTGGTGGGACTTGTTACCACATCCAGGGCCCCCCTCTTGCGCCATGTGAATTACTCCATAACTCGGGAATTCGCACCGACCACGATAGTACCAGAATTAAGACATTGCAAATTACTCAGCTAGGCTGGCCCATATCAGACATGTGGTTGCATGATTGACTCAGGTCAAAGGCTTGCAAGGTTAAGTCCTTAGTGTGATCAAGGCAAGACATCCACATACCCTCTACCCATCGGGCCCACCTTGGCATCCTCGCCCCTTGTCACTTGCCCCAATCTAAATGATTATCACCCAGTTGATTACCAAGCACCACGTGCCATCAACAATTCAACATCGTTGCGTGACATGACTCGCCACAACAACTCCATCTCATCGTGTGATCCCACATGACACACAAGTTCATAACATTGTTCCATATTCCATTAATCAAGATTAATTATCAATGATTCTGACACATGTGATGACGTGGCATGGCTAAGCAACTAATACGGACTAACCATCCCATGTTGATTATAATTACTAACCAACTATATTGAACCAATCTAGGGTGACAATAGATCATGGCATACAATGACAAGGTAGGGTATAGATCAATCTGGTATATTAGCTAAACCCAATCTAATTTGAAACAATTGTATATTTGAAATATATGCAATAGGGTAAAACAAGTATAGCAATTTTATAAACATGGGTTCAACATGATCAAAGCACAACTTGCCTTGGAATAGGTCCTGATCTGGTTCTGGAACTTGCTCTTGAGTTGCTGGATCTTCCTCCGAAGCGTCGCACAATTCAACGTCTAAGAGTACCGAAGGAGAAAAGCAAATAAATACCAAAACAGAGAGCAAATAAACTCCAAAAATCAAATAAAATTCACCATTAAATATATCTCAATTTTACAAATTTTTAGAAATTTGAATCACTCAAATCCGAGTTATGATGCAAAAGATATAGCCTTTTGAAGTCTGAAATAAATACTGAATTACAGAAATTAGAAATTCGGAATTAACAGATTTATTTTTATTCTGAAAAACCGATTTATGACATCAGCGTGACCTCATGATGACGTCATCATCACAGAATTTTCAATCAGATTATTTTTCCAATTGAAAAATGCAATTATGACGCAAGCATGACGTCAGCGAGACTTGGGCCAATCACGGTAGACACATGTCCGGGCGTATGGGACAGGTCCACGGCGCGACGAGACTACGGTGAACTCGGTCCATGCCGCCTCGGCACCACGCCCGACACGCGTTGCAATCGATTGGTCTCACGTGCGGCTCGATCCGTCGAGGAAAAGGAATCGGGACGGCCACGATCTAATCGACTCACGTCCCTCATCCGACGGCTTACCCAAGATCGGCGGTCAAGCGAGCGCGAGGAACAACAGCGGTGCGTGGCGCCTTTCACCGGAGATGGAGAAGATGACCCCTGACGCGGCGCTCGGTGGCTCGGCAACGGATGGCGGGGATCCGACGCGGCGCGGTTCGGCGAACTTCGGTTCTGCGACCCAAGCGACGGAAGGCGGCGGTCGCGGCGTCCTCGGGCAAAAACGCGGCGGTTCCACGCTTCAACTCCGGCGAGCTCGTGGCTGCGTTCCACGGTGCTCTCGCGAAACCTTTCCGACCAAAAGATGCGGCGCTCAACTGCGAACCTCGGGTGCTACCCCCTCCTTTTATAGCCTCGGCGTCCGAGCTCTACACGGCGAAAGAAATCCGGCGAACGGCGGCCGACTCGAGTCGAGCGGAGACGACGACCGACCGCGCGACGCGTGTCACGATCCGACGGCCAAAACGTGAGCGCACACGCGGCCTTCGCTGGACCGTTGGATCGCACACAAACGGCCACGGATCTAGGGTTTTGCCCGGCTGCGTCTCACGAGCTGGACTGGGCCGCACCGACGCGGGCCTCGAGCGCCTGATATTGGGCTTCGCCCAATATCTTTATTCAAGGATTTTAAAACTTTATTAATTTAAATAATTCTAGAAATTCGTTTAATTGATTTTAGGCAAATAAATTACCAAGAAAAATCCCAGGAAATTCTCAAAAATACCTTGAGACATCCTGGACTCAAATAAAATAGTTTTGGCAAAACTTCATTTTAAATTTGCATAAATTTAAATAGATTTGAACAAAAGGTCAATAAAATTAATTTAAAATTAATTCAAATAAATCCAGAAAAATCCAAATAAATTCCAGAAAATCATAAATGCACTTTTGAGCAATAAAATAATATTTACGCAAATTTTTGGGATGTTACAAGTTTGTCCATGACCTCCACTGTCACTGTCTAAACTGTCATTGACCTCAGTGTCTTCTTGAGCACTTGGCTCATATACCGCTGGTGGTGGAGCGGGAAGTCTAACTTGCTTGGGCATCTTATATTATTTTGGTCTACAATTAAAATCCTTGTTCATCTCATGCTCGTAGATGATCCCTTGAGCCAACAACATCTGAGTAATCTACATGGAAAAAGGGAGAGGACTGCCCATTTTCCTGTAGATTGCTTCTTCCATCTCTCCAAAGATATATCAATCAGATCAATAGGTTGCCTTGACAGGATCAGATGCAGCAACCAAGCAAGGCATGGTGTTACTCCCTCTTTATATCCAGATTTTGGGTAAATAGTGTGCCTGAGTATCAGTAATAGGGCTTTGGCTTCAGTAGATAAACAATTTACCCTACTTGCATTGAAACCAGGCTCAAGAATATTTCTGTAAATGTGAGCTGACACTTGCAAATCTGGCATATCCCCAATCTGCCTCCATCTATTACCAGGAAACATTCTGTCATGAATCCTGGTTCTGTTCAGCAAAGGACTTGAGGCACTGATGGCAGCTTAAAACTGAGGAGACCTCACTTTTCTTTTCTTTCCATCAATGGTAAACAAAATATAGTGCCTATTCTTATTCACTAGAAGAGATGCATAGAATTCTAAAATCCTATTTTCATTCCAAGCTGGCCCAACAGATGACATTAGAGCAGCAAGACCAGGGGTTGAATGCACACAATCAAGTATTCTATTTGAGACAAGGACTGAGCTGATCTGGTTCCAATCTACATACTGATGTCTGCATAGGGCTGACAGAGGTTTTCCACTTCTATTTTTCCTGTTTTTGTAACCCATAAAGATGTTTTTCTGAAATATAGTGATGAATTGCTCATTCAGAGGAGGTCTATCAAGAGGAAACCAAATCCTTTCTAGCACCAATCTAGCAGCTCTCAGTTTCTTTCCCCCCAAAGTAGCTAGATCATTCCCAACTATCATGTCAACTTCATCACTAAGCTCTATTTCTTCCTCAGAAGATATATTGGCACTAGGCTCATAATCACTATCTTCTGAAGAAGATGAGGAATCATAATGCACTAGCTGTTTTCCTCTTTTTGGTGGTTTAGAGATAGTTACTTTTTTCAGCACTCTACCAGGTTGATGAGTATCTTCTATGTGTACTGGTTGTTGAGGCTGACTAGAGCTATCAGTTCTACCTTTCTTTTTCCCTTTAACTTTATCAGCAATTTTCTCAAGAACACCTCTTTTATCTGGATTCTTTGACCTCATCTTGACTAAGATTTCTTCTCAAGCAAAAAAGATTGAACTGACCTTGTTGTCAATAACTGAAGAACAGCAAGATCCTAGGAGCAATGTCTTGAACAATCAGGAGCACCGTTGCTAATCACCCGATCAGGATGTGCTTCGGTGAAGAGATGAGCTTGTGCTCAAGAGAAAATTTGTGAGAGAATTGATGAGGCGCAAGAAAGCTTGATAAATTTCTGAAGGAGATGGAGGTATAAATAGTGCAAGTTCCCAAGAGTAAAGTCAGGAAGTTACTGCAGTAGTTGAAAACGGACTGCAACTGCCTTATTTTTAGGAGGTCTCTTTATGGCAGGGCTGTTGGAAACCAGGGAATCCAAGAAATATAGTTACCAATTTAGACAGGTTTAGCAAGGAGAAGTCCTAAGAAAAGATGAGATTTTGATGTGATTAGCAAGGATAAGTGCCTTTTGAAGATCGAGAGGAACACGGTTTGAAAAAGATAAGTACCGAGATAAGAGAGCTATTGTCGTACATGCCCCAGACTGCTTTTCGGTTACAACAGATGCCCTTCCATCTACGCCAGATCGAGTCCGTATAAGGAATACTTGGTCCGCCGTAGTTGGAATCCTCTCTGTTTACGGTTAAAATACCAGTCCGTGGTACATAGACAACTTTTTTTGAACTAGAAAAATACAGATATAACTAAACTTCTTAAAGATTTTCAAAGATCCCCTTTTTAAGAAAAACACATAAATTTGTAGAGGGATCTTAGAATAATCTTACGATCAAGATCGATCAACCAATAAAATCAGGAGACGTTGGAGTCAAAAAGGAAATATTTGAGCCCTAGTTTTCATAAGAGCATGAGTATGATAGACTTAAGCTCAAAGAAAATGACTCATGTGCTGAATAATTTAGGTTTTCATTGTTTTGTATAAGCATTTCCTTCTGAAGCTCATTTAACCTAATTAATGTGTTTTAGGAAAGTATAATATAGTAATAGAGAAAGGAAAGCCTTTCAGTAGCAATTTTATGATTATTAGTTTTCAAGTAAACTTTTCATTTAGAATATAGTCCTATTATTATTACTTCAGCACTGGTAATTACTTTGTTCGCATATAGGTAGTAAGATATGCATGGCAAGCAGACTTAACTCCCTCTTAGTGTGTCATTCTAAGGAATCAGGCAATATTTGAAAAAGCAAGAATGTTCAGTTCATTTCTAAATTTGGAAAATCTGGTCTCATCAAGTGGTTTAGTGAAAATATCAGCCAATTGATCCTTAGTCCTGACGTGACTAAGCATAATGTCACATTTAGCAACATGATCACGTATGAAGTGATGTCTAATTTCAATATGCTTAGTTCTAGAATGCTAGACTGGATTGTTGGCTATTTTCACTGCGCTTTCATTATCACACAACAGAGGCATATTTTCAAATATAATACCATAATCCAAAAAGGTTTGTTTAATAAGAAGAATTTGAGCACAACAACGCCTACTGACAATATATTGACCTCGTAGCTTGAAAGTGCTACTGAATTTTGTTTCTTTGAACACCAAGATACTAAAAATCTTCCAAGTAAGTGACAACCCCTAGAGGTGCTTTTTCGATCAACCTTACAACCGGCATAATCAGAATCTAAATAGCCAAGAAGTTCAAAAGAAGTACCTTTTGGGTACCACAAGCCAAAACATGGAGTATGCTTTAAGTATCTGAAAATCCTTTTTACTGCACTAAGATGCACTTCTTTAGGTGCAGCTTGAAATCTAGCACACATGCATACACTAAACATGATGTCTAGCCTAGATGCTGTCAAATAGAGTAAAGAGCCATCATAGATCTAAACAATTTTTGATCAACAGACTTACCTCCCATATCTTGATCAAGATGTGTATTTGTTGCCATAGGAGTTTTGAGAGGCTTGCATTGTATTTGTTGCCATAGGAGTTTTGAGAGGCTTGCATTCTTCCAGATTAAAGCGCTTGAGAAGGTCTTTAGTATACTTTTCTTGTGAAATGAAAGTCCCTTCTTTCAATTGCTTGACTTGAAATCCCAAAAAGAATGTAAATTCTCCCATCATTGACATTTCAAATTCTTTAGCCATTTGATTACTGAATTCCTTGCACAGAGAGAGATTAGTACTTCCAAAGATAATATCATCAACATAAATTTGGTAAATCATTAATGTACCATTGAAGTCTTTTAGAAACAGTGTTGGATCAACCTTCCCAATTTTGAAATTCTTTTCTAGTAGAGAGTCTCTAAAGCGCTCATACCATGCCCTGGGAGCTTGTTTTAAACCATATAGTGCCTTGGATAACTTATATACATGATTGAAAAATTTTATATCTTCAAAACCAGGAGGTTGTTCAACATATACAGTTTCTTCAATGATTCCATTAAGAAAAGTACTTTTAATATCTATTTGAAATAAAGTAATATTGAAATGACACGCAAAGGCTAGAAGGAACCATATGTCCTCAAGTCGAGCTACAGGTGCATAGGTTTCTCCGTAGTCTAAGCCTTCAACTTGAGTGTATCCTTGAGCTACCAGCCTTACTTTATTGCGTGTGACCACACCATTTTCATCTTGTTTATTTCTGAAGACCCACTTTGTTCTAATAACATTATGATCTGTAGGTCTTTCCACCAAGTTCCAAACTTTGTTTCTTTCAAAGTTGTTGAGCTCTTCTTCCATTTCCATAATCCAGTCAGTATCCTTCAAAGCTTCATCTATTGTTCTGGGCTCAACACATGAAACAAAAGAGTAATGTTCATAAAAAGAAGTTTGTTTAGAACGAGTCTGAACACCCTTACTAAATTCACCAATGATTTTATCTACAGGGTGATCTTTTGTAATGGTGTGATGACTCTTTATGAAACTTGGTCCTCCATCCTTCTTTTCATCCTCTTCGAGTTGTGATCCATCTTGAGAAACTATGGATATTGTTGGTAGATCATCTTTGTCTTTTTTGGGCTTGATCTCACCAATTTCTATTTTCTTCATAGATTCTCTTAGAGCTTCTTCTCCTACATCAGTTAGATTCTCATGCTCACCTTGTGAGCTATTAGATTCATCAAACTTAACATCATAGGTTTCCTCTACTAAACCAGTTGAATTATTGAAAACTCTACAAGCTTTGGATTTAGAAGAGTAACCTAGCATGATACCTGTATCACACCTCTTTTGAAATTTACCCAAGTGTGTTCTGTTTTTATAGATGTATACCTTGCATCCGAACACACGAAAATATGTGATATTGGGTTTTCTTCCTACCAGAAGCTCATATGAGGTCTTCCTGAGAAGTCGGTGAAGATAGAGCCTGTTGATCGCATGACATGCAGTGTTGATGGCTTCAGCCCAGAAAGCATTAGAAGTGTTATACTCATCCAACATTGTCCTTGCCATTTCTATGAGAGTTCTATTTTTCCTTTCAATCACACCATTTTGTTGAGGAGTGTATGTGGCTGAAAGTTCATGCTTTATACCTAACTCATCACAGTATTCAACAATGTTAGTATTGATAAATTCAGATCCATTGTCACTTCTAATCTTCTTAATGGGACAATCAAATTCATTTTGAGCCCTTTTTGCAAAAGTTTTAAATATTCTTCTAACTTCACTTTTGTTTGGCAAAAAGAATACCCATGTGAATCTAGAGAATCATCCACAATTACAAGGCAGTATGAGTTGCCACCTATACTTGCATATGAGGTAGGACCAAAAACATCCATATGCAAAAGTTCTAGAGGCCTAGTAGTGGACATGGCATTTTTAGCAGGATGAGAGTTAGCTACTTGCTTGCCAGCTTGACAAGCACTGCAAAGTTTATCATTTTCAATTTTAATATCCTTCAGGCCCACTACTAACTCATTTTTGAAAAGCTTTTTGAGATTAGACATACCCACATACCCAAGTCATCTGTGCCAAAGCCAACCAAGTGAAACTTTAGCAAGCAGACAAGTTGAAATGCATGAGGAGCTAGAATTAAAATCAACAAGGTAGAGATTTTGAAATCTAAAACCTTTAAAAATAAGCTTTTCATCCTTGTCAAGTACTGTTACCCTGTTAATAGAAAAGGTACAATGGAATCCTAAATCACAAAGTTGAGCAACAGATAATAGATTGAAATTTAAAGAATCAACTAGTAATATATTTTCAATAGAGTGATCATTTGAGATATCTATCTTACCATTTCCCTTTACCTTTCTTTTACTGTTATCTCCAAATGTGAATTGACTTGGATCACTCTCTTTTTCAACTGAGGTGAACATCCTTGAGGTGCCGGTCATGTGTTGTGTGCGGCCGCTGTCAATAACCCAGTGACGGCCACCACTCTTGTAGTTCACCTAAAAGTGTTCATCTCTTAATTTTAGATACCCAAATACTTTTGGGTCCATTAGTGTTAGTCTGAAAAACTTTGGGGCCAACAGGATTAACAAGTAAAGACTTAGGCACCCAAATAGCTTTAAGATTTTTGTCCAGATTAGAGGGGCCAACATATTTAACATTCATTTTACCTCTAAAATCCTTAAACAACATGTAATGAGCATCAACCATGCATCCTCTATTTACCTTAGCATATGAAGCACTAGCAAAAGTGCAATTTTTAGAAGTATGATTGTTATTATGATAGTAACAGCATTGAGTTCTACTCTTGATAAAATTTATCTTAGGTTTTGGTTGTTCATTCTTTCTGGACACATATTTGACTTTATAACCTAATCCCTTTTTACCCAAAATAATCTTTTGCTCCCCAAGAATTTTATCAAGAGTGGCGCTACCAATGAAGCATTTTTCTATTCCTTTGTCAAATTTAGCTACCTTGGATTTGACTCTTGTTTTTCATCATGCGTTCTTTAGCATACAAAGCATTTTTGCAATCTTTACTACAAATGCTAGATGAGCTAGGACTAAACATTTCATCAGAAAGCAAATCACAGTTAATTGAAACATTACAAGATGAGATACTTTTAGGTTTGCTAATCTGCATCTCATTGTCGATTTCTAGCTCATAGTATTTATCAAGCAATTCATTACGATCTTTAACAAGTTGTATGTGTGTGGTTTTCAAAGAATCATGAGAATCAATAAGAAGAGCATGATCAGTATTTAGTACAAAATGAGCATGTGAAAGTTTTTCATGTTCATCTATAAGCTTATTTTGACTAATCTTTAGCACATCATATTTTTCTTGCACGGACTTAATGTCAGATTCAAGTGTTTCAACTTTAGCAATAAGCAGATCATTCTTATTCATCAAGCTAGTAGCATTTTTCTTAAGAGCTTTATCTTTAGCAGTTTTAACACATAAAGCATCATTAAGCTCTTTAATGATCTCCACTAGCTCTTCATAAGAAGGAGAATCACTCACCTTGTCTTCATCATTTCTGGCCATGAGGCGTAGTGGTAGTGAAGATGAAGGTGAAGGTGGTGTGGATTCATCCAGAGCAAGCCCAGCTAGTCCTTTGGACCTTGACTCTTCTTCATCTGAGGAAGAAGAGGATTCTTCACTTGAGCTTTCTTCATCAGTGATCTATTCACCAATGTGTGCATCCTTTTTCCCTTTTTTTCCAATGTTTCTTGGAGTAGCTCTTCTTGCGTTAACTCCTTTTGTAGCTTCCTTGAGCTTTCTCTTCATCATTGTCATCCTTGTTCTTGCTTTTGCCCTTCTTGTTACTTTTATTTGGGCAACGAGCAGCTATGTGTCCTTTCTCATTGCACTCAAAGCAGATAATTTAGAGAAAGGGTTTCTTTTTGAGAAATAGTTAGATGACTTACTTTTGGCATTTACCCTTCTCATGATTTTATTTGCTGATCTCATGAGCAATGCCAGTTTTCTTACATCTTCATCCTCTTCATAGCTTGAATCTTCTTCTTTTTCTTCATCAGAGGAATCTTGAACTTTTTTCTTGGCCTTGAGAGCAATAGATTTCTTCTTGGTCTCAATTTCATCAACCAAGGTAAGCTCAAGAGCTGAGATTTTGCCCAATAGTTCAATAGGTATGAGCTTCTTCAGATCACCACTATTGGATAGGTAAGTGATCAGGATGTGATAGGCTCGAGGTAGAACCCTGATCATCTTCCTGCATACTTCAACATAATCAACTTTAGTTCCTAGACCTTTAAGCTCATTTATGATGGGATTTAGTCTAGAAAACATGTCATTAGCATTTTCTTGAGGAAGCATTTTGAACTGATCAAATTTTCCTCTAACAACAAAGTATCTTTCCTCTTTTACATTAGAGGTACCCTCATGAATTTCTTGAAGAGTATTCTATATATCATGAGCAGTAGAAAGATTACTGACTCTATCAAAAACTTCAATGCTGAAATAAGAAAAGATAGCATTTCTAGCCTGAGCATCATATTGCAAATTTCTTATTTCCCCAGGTGTAGGTTCTGAGGATGTGTGTTGCCCTTCAGGTATGACATGTGGAGGCAATGGTCTTTCTGTGACTCTCCACACATCATAACTTACGGCTTCAAGATAGCATCTCATTCTAATTTTCTAATAAGCATAATTTGTGCCATCAAAAATAGGAACCCTTCCTAAACTTAGTGTAGCTAATCCTATTCCCTCGGACATTTTACCCAAGCTGTTAAGCTTTAAAACGGGTAACCTTGCTCTCATACCACTTGAAAGGATCAAGTTGGCCTAGAGGGGGTGAATAGGCAAATTTAAAAACTTTTAAGTATTAAGAAAAGCTTTTCTAAATAAAACCTTAGCAATAGAAAGTAATTAGAATAGGGAATCAGCTTAACTCAGTTGCAGTAAGAACTTGAATGAAAAATGACAATAAGATGAAAACGCAAAGATAAACTAATATCAGGACGACTCAAGGATTTTTCACCGAGGTTCAGAGACCAATCTCCTACGTCCCAGTTAGAGCACTTCTTCAGAAGAATTGCTCCACCAAATAGACAATCTCGATGGCTTTTGGTCTTTCACTAGCTTGACTCTTCCACCACTCCGGTGAGGTGAGTCTCAACCTTTCACAGCAATGGTGACCTTCCACAATCCCTTTTGGATAGGTCGCACCAACAACTTCTCCAACCGTCTAGGAACAGCTAGTTCCAAGAGTAATAGACTATCCACAGGCCCTATCTCTTGGTTCAGTACCTAGATGCGAACTAGACTCAGCTTGGAGCAGAACTCTAAATGTTCAGAATGAGTGTTTGTGGTTTCTGAGTTGAAGCTCAAACTCTTTGATGGAATAAAAGCTCAGAAATGCTAAAGATCAAAGAGTTCTAAATTATTTGAAAGATGTCAACGGTATTCGGAATGTCAAAGATTTGTATGTGCAAAGTTCTCCTTTTTTGTGAACTCAAGCACTGTATATATAGAGCTTGAAAAGAAATAACCGTTGTACCTGCCATTTGCCCGTTGGGGTTGGCAGGATGGATGAGACAGGTCAACTACTGCCTCTTTTATAAATATTTTAAGGTGTATGAGACAAACCGGACTGATATGATGAAACATATTCACGTGTTGGATTGAAATTGTTAGTCCGGGGTACACAAGATTGGAGAAGTATTATTGTACCCAGTGTAACCCATTTGCGCCGGACCGACAAAACTGGTCCGTCGTATACATGTACTGGTAAAAGTAAGTTTGTGCCGGACCGACAAAATTGATTTGGTGTACACATGCTTTGTTCTATTTGGATACTAGCAAAATAATGTTTGCGCCGGACCGAAAAAAATTGGTCTGGCGTAGAAGGGAAAATCAGCTGGTTTTATCAGAGAGAATCACGTTTGCGTCGGACCGAAAAAGTTGATCTAGTGTACACTTACAATTTGGTCCACAGCAAACGACATGTTATCGGTTAAGATTTGAGTAAAGTAATTATTAACGCCGGACTAGAGATGATGGTCCGGAGTGAAAAACAACATACGTTGGACTGAATATGTCTAAATTCAGATTGGTCCGTCATGAATGGTGTTACGCTCGGTTGAAATAAATCAAAATAGAGTTCTTAGCACCGGACTGAAAAAGTCAGTCTGGCGTACATGGAGTGCGCTCGGTTAGAACTTGAAACTTGATTTTTTAGCGCCGGACTAAATGTAGTTTGTCCAAAAAGAATTCTTTTTGGCTAAGAAAGGGAAGATCTAGATTTTGAATGAGAGATATAAAATGCTCCTAGTAATCTTAAAGATTTTTTGCATATGAACCAAGATTGTTCATAGCGAAGATTGTTCAGTGTGTTTTTACCAAGGCTTCATCATTTCTGACTTCTGACGGCAACAATACATTGAGCACTGGCTACTACTGTATATAGAAAGCTAAAATTGAGCCAACTTAATTAACAAATCTCATATCGAAACAGTTGATAAGATCAAAACATACTTTGCACAATGCTCCGGAAGAGAAGAAAATCCAAAATCAGAAAGCAAATCAAGTTTTAACAATGCTCATGCAGATTCTTAAAAATGATCATTCTGAATGTGTATGTGGTTCCCCTGGCTGGCTCTCATTGATTATGTGTAGGCTTTTGCTCAATATATATCAACTGGAATCAAGTACCTTTTTTTTTACTTTGATACCAAGCTTCTTTTCTGGTGCATTAGTAATCAGTAATCCTGTCTTGCACATTCAGAAGTCAAATTATATATTCAGCATCAAAAGTACTACTGAATATATATTCCGATTTCATATTGCATATCTTCATTGATTATTATACAAAGCTTAACCATGTTTATTCACCGATTTGGCTGTCTTAACATTTACAGATGGAGCATAATTCATTAGAAAAAGGTTCTGCCCACACACAAAGTCTAGACATGTCCTTTGAATGTGGGGGAGGAAAAGAGTTAATCAGGTGAATGGTTTGAGTTTCAGGGCACTGTAAACATTTAGAAATTAAAATGCATAAATCTCTTCAGCTGAACAGTAGGCTCACTTCAGAGCATGAAAACGCCAAATTGTAAAACTGCTCCACAAAAGTGCATCAAAATAACAATCTTAGTCTTCGCAGAAGGCAGGCTCATAAATTGAGTCTGTCAACTATACTACTTTTCACAAAAAGAAAAGGATCATCCAAAACTATTAAAGATGTTAGCCTTATGATCTTCAGAGTTCCCAGTGCACACAATAATCTTGATGTGACTATCTGTTTTGATAAGTTAATTAAACCATTCCCCATACCATAGCAATATAACACAGATTCTAAATCGAGCACAACTGTACTTAGATTTGCTCTAACCACCACAAACACAAGACACACGCCAACACTTAAGAGACCCAGGGCACATCAAAATATTAACCAAATTCAGGCCAAAAAATTTTCCATTGATATCTGAATTTATTACATATGGACTCTGTACAGCAAGGACTAGTTGCTAGCCTCAGGAGTTCATCACACAAACGAGTGCATTGACCCCATGTTTCTCATAGGAAACTGCAGACTAGAACTTAAGAACATACCAATGCTTAAGAATCTAAGTCAGCCAAGATTAATTTTACAGAACAGACAGCAGAGTCTCTGGATCTAAGGTAGCTCACACAAATTTGGCGTGCATCACTCGTTCAATTCTATTCCTTTTACTGCTACAAACGGGGTAGCAAACGGGCGGTTTTTTTTTTTTTTTGGCAACGAGTGCGTTTTACGCTCCATCTCGTGCTAGAATTGCAGAAACGAGTTCTTTGCTCAATTATCTGCTTTACTTTACTTAATTCAAACAGCCCTTTTATTTACTTTGACCCATCGTTTAGGTTCAGTTTAAGGAATATAGTGAACTTTAGTTCAGACACGTCTTTAAGTGCGCTCGCTGCCGAGTTGGAGACTCTGCTAACACACTACCAAAGTTACTAATGGCTGACAGAGATTCTGAGAGCACTAGAAATCCTCCTAAGTAAGTGCAGAAACTAGAGACACAAAAGGTAAAGACTCATTCGTGATTTAGAAACGCAAGATGTAGCAATAAAGACATACTAACTGATACTACTGAAGCTCTTGGTGCAGTTGCAGCTCTTGTAGAGATTGGACAACTTGCAACCTTGCAGAAACCTGGATCAGCAAACTGGTGATGGCGGCGTCCCCCTCCGGCTCAGGCTCGGTTGGTGATGGCGGTGGGGCACCCGGCTCGCCTCCAGATAAGTTGTCGAGCTCGTACTGCAGTGCGGTCATGTCCACGCCGTCAAAGGACATCAGGTAGCATTCGTCAAACTCGGAGGACATCTGGACGCAGCTGGACTCGGACAGGACAGCAGTAGTCGTGGTCGACGACGAGCGAGGAGGCTCACGAGGCGACCGGTACACCTGGCTGCCAAGCGCGGCCGTGCGGCCGGCGACCTGGTCGGGGGCGACGGAGTAGACGTCGACGTCGTGGATGAGGCCGGCGGCGAGGGGCTGTCCGGCGAGCTTGGGGCCGAGGAAGAGGTCGATGAGCTCGTGGCCCTCACCGAAGCCTCCAGCCATCTCGATCGATGGAGATCTTGCTTGGGATGGTGGAATTCTTGGTGGATGTGATGTGATTCTTGATGGATGGCGAAGCCCCCTGCCCTTTTATGCTCGGTGGCGGCGGGGATCCACAGGAAGAGTGCTACTCGGTTTGATCTTTCCATAGCGGCAGGACGGTGGGGAGATGGAAATGGATGCGGATTCGGAGGAGGTAACGCGCGGTTGAGCTTGAAACCGAGTTCGATGCGTCGCTTGGGTGGCAATTAATCTCGCTGCAATCCGATTCCAAGAGCGTCCTCCCGCGCAGTTCCCAAGGGTCGAAGCCGTAGAGGTCGAGCTCGAGCTCGGCGATGATGGTCACCAGCTCCTCGTCCGTGGGGTGGAACCGGAACCCCGGAGGCAGGTTAAGCTCCACCTCCGCGTCCCGCCGCCGCTGCACCATTGCTTCTTCCTCGCAGTTCGGTGCTTGCGGGTGGTGTTGGTTGCTGTGAGTGCTTGGGGAAATGGTGTGGGCGGCGAAGCTTCGTGGGAAGGAAGGTGAGGTGGATTTGGGGTCGGCGGCTAGGGAAGAAGGAAGGGTCGCCATGGCCATGGGTGCTTATGGTGCTTCTTTGTTTCTTGCGGCCGCTGATTTTGGGCGAAGCGACCGGTGCCGTTGGATCCGGGAAATGGACGGTGCAGAAATTAACTTTGACATGGTCTCTAAAATATAGTTTTGACTACTAATATCTATTATAATTTGCACAGGAGTATGCTTAAAATTGTAATACTAAGTGATATGCAATTTTAATATCACTCTACTGCAATTAATGTAGTGCAACTCACCTGATGTGGAAGCGTGGGTCAACGCACCATACCTTCTTAGGCACACATATTTGCAGCAAAGGCACCTTCTTAGTGTCTTCTGTCGTGGAGATGAACGCACGGTGCTGCCGGTCTAAGATAGTGTCCAGAATTGAGTCGGGTTGCTCTATCCCTGCAAGTAAATTACGAAAAATTTATTATACATGACATATGATAAATACGATATATATAAATCAAAAGACATAAGGGTTCAACATAAATAATACTACATAACATATGATAAACATGACATATATAAATTAAAAGATATAAGCGTCCAACTTAAATAATATTACATAACATCCCAGAAACATGGCTAATAAATGAAAATAATTAAGGGTCGAACGTAAATCATATTACATAATTTGATATATAATTGACAATGCACACTACTTCGACACACATCAGATAGCATAACCATGACGAGTTGGTGGATTCGATATCGAGGCTTCGCCACCACCACCTTCTGAACCTACATGCTACATGCATTGCTTTGTTTTGTGCCCATACTCACCGTACTCAGAACATCTAGCAGAGCCACCCACTTCAGATTCATCCATGTCATTGCGAATGCGCCTACTCTATGGACGACCAGGCTGCCCTTCTGCACGTCTCCGCAAGGTTGGATCCGATAGACAGATTCGCTCATCTCTGTTAATCACAGTGAAATCACCGTGTGTACGAAAACCACGGAACTCACCGGACCAGGTATGACAACATGATCCTTCAAGTAGAAAGGGGACTCGTATTGCGACGTGTTCATCCCAATTTGCCCACAAGCAGCCATCACATGTGAGCAAAGAATATGAAGAAGTCTTCGCTTGTTGTAGGTGCATTCACACTATCCAGTGGCCCTTTGAAATAGATTAATCTCGTGTGTAATAACCGCTGTATTGGTTCCCAATCCCCTTTGCATCGGAGAGTCACTTCAAAGCGGTACTCAGTGATTCCGAAACTACGCAATATATGCTGCTGAGCTTTAATGGTTCGTTCCTCCATGTAGGTCATCATCCGCCAACAATACGGCATTTGCAATGTCGTGGCATAAAGAACAGCCTCCGCATGCCTTTTTTGGAAGTAGGCAACGATGCAATGCAACATGTCTTTCAGGATGGCCACAAGTGGTAGCGGACGGAGGCCTCTTATGACCCAATTGTAAACCTCGGCTATATTCGTTGTCATGACACCAAACCTGTTCAACACGTATCGGTTAGTACAATAAACCCCATTTGTTCAATCATTGTAAATATCATAATTTACTATACTAACCTGGCGCTATCAGTATCATGGAGCAATGCCCACTTCTCTAGAGGCTACACCTCTATCTAATGTAAGAAACACTTTATGTTTCTTGACGATCGTCTCCTCAGATTAGGAGGATTGAGCTCTCCGAAGGGTGCTAGCCTTTTGAGTGGGCAATCGTTCGGCTTAGGTGGTTGCTTCTTCATCTCTTCGATAAATGCACTAGTGTGCTTATTCAACTCGACCAATAGCACGTTGAACTTACGTGTCTGATTCTGTTTGCATAACCTCTTAAATAGGTTCATCAGTTGTCGCCACACGGTTCGGCGACGACTAGTTGTCGCCCAACCACGTGGCGTGTCGGGACCTGAATTTGCAAATCCGGACCCTCTGTGTATACCGCACTAGTCCAGGATCACGCTAGTGCACACAGGCTCAACATAGATGCTATCATAGTCACACACAGCGAAATATAGCATAAACTTCATTAATTAATAATAACTGTTGTCTTACATGAATAATGCCTCACAGGGCTTAAAAGAGTATCAATGAGAAGCGGCGGAAATAGAATAAGCGCAGTGGTGCTCGATTCGCCACACAGCAACCGACGAGGCTCGGACCCTAAGCATTCGCATCCAAGTAATCCTCCTCCATGAATGGTATAGACTCCTCTTCTTCTGAAGTTGTTGTTGTTGGGGTGAGTACATAAAGCACTCAACAAGTTGTGCACAACAATGCAAGTCTAATATTTTATATGCTTGGCTTAATCCAAAGGAATGGCTAGTAAGGGTATTTTGCAATAAAGCAGCATTTAACAAGAATACAATAAATAGATTGGAAAGCAGTAAAACAAATACAGTAATTAATAAATTCAGTATTTCTGAAATACACCAAGTTTCCAATCCTAAATTAATTTTCCACTTTCCATGGCACCTTGCCATCCCAACAAGTTTTTGTTTAACAAAAGTCTAACCCTTAACTGTAATTCCCGAGCATTGCCCAATACCGTGAGCACGGCTATTCGAATAGATTGTACACTCTGCAGAGGTTATGCACTTTACCCACACGATACAACCAAACACCACCAAGGCGAGTGATCATAACAAAGCCTTTACAATGCTACACCTAGACCCAGTACTGCTCGCTAAGGTTTCAACACTGAAGGGTTAAACCACCACAACAGGCCCCCTCTTGCACCATGTGAGTTAAACCGTAACCGGAACTCACTATTCACCACGACGATCAAATCTAGGTTTCACAAATTATTCAACTAGGTGTCCCATTCGGACATGTGGTTGCAAGAGAGACTCGGTCAAAGGCTTGCAAGGTTAAGTCCTTAACGTGATTAAGGCAAGACTTCCACATACCCCGCCAAACTGGCCCACCTTGGCACACTGCCTTGCCACTTGCCTCAATCTAAAATCATTACCACCCCAGTTGATTACCAAGCACCACATGCCATCAACATTTCAATCCCGATGTGTGACCTCCTCGCCACGACAACTTGATATCATTGTGTGACAACACATGACACACCAATTCATAAACATTGTTCCATATTCCATTAGTCAAGATTAAGTATCGACATTCGGACACATGTGATGACGTGGCATGGCTAAGCAATCTATGACGATCTAACTAGCCCATGTTGATTATCAACTATAATTCCACGTTCTAGGGTGACAAATAGATCATGGCATATAATTGACAAGGTATGGTTTAATCCAAATAGGCATATTATCTAATTCCCAGATTAATTGAAATCATTTATACACATAAACTATCATGCATAAAGTTTAAAAGACAAAATAGCGATTTGGTGAAAATTAGGTGCAACATGATCAAAGCACAACTTGCCTTGGAGTAGGTGCTGGTCTTGATCTGAGTTTGGGTCTTGGAGCGACGAATCTTCCTCCGGATCACCGAGCAGTTCAACGTCTACGCGAAACGATGCCAAAATAGTAAATAAACACCAAACCAGAGAGCAAACAAACTCCAAAAATAAAATAAAATTCACCAATAAATAGATATTGATTTTACAATTTTTTAGAAATTTGAATCACTCAAATCCGAGTTAAAATGCAAAAGATATAGCCTTTTGAAGTTTGAATAAATACTGAAAATACAGAAAATAGAATTTCTGATTTTTCTGAATTATTTTTCTATTGGAAAAGATCTTTATTGCGCAACGCTGACGTCAGCCCCGACTCGGACCAATCAGCGCCGACCGTCGCTCGTCCATGGACTCGATCCACGGAATCGCCTCGTCCACCGTGGACGCGCCCACGGCGCCTCGCATCACGCGCCCGACACGCGGCGCGATCGATTGGTCTGCGACGCGCGCGCGTCGATGCTCGACACGCGGCGCGCATCTCGCGCGACGATCGATGGCCACCGATCTACCCCTACGTGGCTCAATCCCGATCGTCTATTCGGATCTAACGGTTAGAAATTTACGGCGAAACACGATGAAGAAGCGGCGTGGCTTGATCTCGACGGTTGGCGAAGATCCAACGGATGCGGCAAGCTCGAGACACGGCGGCGGGCTTGCACCGGAGCGGAGGAAGACGACCACCCGAACGGCGTTTCGACGCGACTCCGGCGAGAAGAAGGGGCAGACTCGACGCGACACGACGCGAGGAACTCGGATCTGGAACCGATTCGGCGGGAGGATGCTCGACGGCGGCGGAATGGCGCAAAAACTCGCGGCGGCACTGCAAAGAACTACGGCGAGCTCTGAGCGATGATGGCAGCGAAACAGGCGAAGAGGCTAGAGCTCTCGGGCGCAAGGAACGAGGAACATCGGAGTGCGGGCTGCGGCTTTTATAGCCTCGGCATGCGCACAGGGAAGGAAACCCTAAATCACGCGGCGGCGACGGCAAGCGGCGGCGGATTCGGAAACCGAATCGGAGACGACGACTGGAGACCGTCCGATCCAAGATGAGCGGCCAAGATTAGATCCGAAGCGATACGATCCGATCCGCTCTTTCCAAATCCAACGGACGAGATCTAAACTTACCATAACAACGCGGCGATCCGACCACTTGATCTCGATCCAACGGCTCGCAGCACTAGGGTTTCGCGAAAGGAGGCAGCCATCTGATCTTCATCCAACGGTCACACAGCGGCGGCGCTGGCGGCCGACGGGCGCCGACAAGAATGGGCGCAAGACGCACGATCTCGGGCTTGGCCCGATCTTGTTCACTCGATTTTCAAAAGCTTTTTGATTTAAAATAATTCCCGAAATTAGATTAATCTATTTTAAGTAATTAAAATATCGGGAAAAATCGAGAAAATTCTCATAAATACTTTGAGACATTACGAGCTCAAATAAAATATTTTTGGTAAAACTTTATATTAACTTTATCTATATATATTTAGTTTTCACCAAAGGTTCAATATACTTAATTAAAATAAATTTAGATAATTTCTGGAAAAATCCAATAAATTCAGAAAATCACAAAAATGCACGTGAGCGAAATTATAAGCCAAATTTTGGGATGTTACATGGCGGCAATAGCCACGTGTCTCCCCGCGATTCGTCTACTCTGTTCGGGCGCTGCTAATGACGCAATTAACGTATTGTCGTCCAACCATTCGGCGAAAATACGGTCTTTACCCATCCATCTGGCGACTACTAGTATTTCGCCAAACAGTTTGCCGAACGGGTATTATTTTTGCAAAAAAAAAATTCGGCATATTAATATTGCAATTACTTTTATAAAATATATTATTTAAAAAATTCTAGGAAAAATATCACTCACATCTATTTACACCTCTGGACATTTATGTCTCGATTTTGTTTCCCCATGTAGGATGAATCACAAGATTTCTATAAAAGGCCTTGGTGAGGCGGCAATCTTGAATTCAACTCGAGAGAGAGCCTCATCACGAAGCGTCTCTCCATCCAAAGAAGCGGTGGCATGAAGCGTCTTGAAATCAACCCGAGAGAAGATATTTTGCCCACCCTTCGTAGTGCGGTGTCAAGGGCCCTATGCCCTAAGCATGCCTTACGCTACATTAAGGAACCTCGCTATCGAATAGTCCGGGGTTCCCGAACAGATCTGAATTGGAGAACAGAAAGAGAGAGAGACACGTGTTTAAGGAGAGCAACAGCGGAAATTCTTTATTGCTAATGATTGCTTGTACATAGGGGGGACCCCCTCCTTCTTTTATAGCGCTCACCTAGGGTTTAGGCTAAGGGACCAGCATGGGTCTTCAATGGGCCATCTGGGTTTCCCAACACTCCCCCTTGGGCCCTTTGCCGTGAGATGCATATGCCTCATTAAAACTCCAGAAAAACCCAGTGGGAAAAATACTTGGAGAAAGAGTACATAGCATACGCTTACTATGTTGCACGAATTGCCTCGTTAAAACCTTATGCAAGAAAACTTCATGAAAAACTTACTAAGGAAAAAGAGTACAATTCTCCCAACTTCCATTACTAATCTTCGAGATTCATGTTGGGTATTCATAATTCATCTTCGAGATTTATGTGGGAGTATGTGAAATATCTCCCCCTGAAATCTGCACTTCTCTAAGTCTCATCATCCCAATTCCTTTCACGCACCTTTCGAAGGTAGATGCTGGGAGTGATTTAGTGAACAAATCTGCAAGATTTTCACATGACTTAGTATGCAATATTTTGATCTCGTTCATCTTATGCAATTCGTGAGTATAGAAGAACTTGGGGTTGATATGCTTTATGAGATTGCTCTTCACATAACCCATTTGTGCTTGGGCAACACAAGCTGCATTATCTTCATAAATTATCGTGGGAGTTTGCTCAATGTTCAAACCACATGACTTCTGGATGTGGTGAACCATTCTTCTGAGCCATGCACATTCACGAGATGCTTCATACAAAGCAATGATTTCCGAGTGGTTTGTCGACGTCGAGACAAGAGTCTGCTTAGACGACTTCCAAGAAACTATTGTTCCTCCACATAGGAAAACATAGCCAGTTTGGGACTTGCCAGTATGCGGGTCTGATAAGTACCCAGTATCGGCGTAGCCAACCAAATTCAATTCATTATTTTTCCTAAAGAACAAACCAAGATCTTTGCTTCCTTGGAGGTAGCGGAAGATGTCCTTGATCCCTTTCCAATGCCTTTTGGTGGGTTCTGCATTGTACCGAGCTAGCAAATTCACAGCGAACGCAATGTCCGGCCTAGTGCTATTCGCAAGGTACATGAGCGCTCCAACTGCACTCAGATATGGGAATTCTGCTCCCAGGACTTCCTCCCCCTCTTCTCTAGGTCTGTATGGGTCTTGGTCTGCTTGGAGTGACATTCCGACCATTGGAGTCTTTGCAGGATATGTTTTTTCAAAACCAAACCTTTCCAACACTTTCTGCGTGTAGGTTGATTGATGTACCAAGATTCCTCCTTGGACATGTTCAAGCTGCAAGCCTAAACAAAACTTGGTTTTACCCAAATCCTTCATTTCAAACTCAGACTTCAAGTATGAGCATGCCTCTTCAATTTCTTCATCCGTCCCAATGATTTTCAAGTCATCTACATAGACGGAGATTATCTGAGAATCCATTCGGGATCATTGTATAAACACACATGGACAATCTTCGCTGTTTGTGTAGCCTTTCTTGCAGAGAAAGTCACTCAGCGATTGTACCACATTCTTCCGATCGCTTCAAACCCATACGGTGATTTCTCCAATTTCACACTGTCATGAGTTTCTATTTGCTCCGTCTTGGTTGGGATAGGAATTCCTTAGGTACTTTCATGTATATCTCCGAATCCAAGTTTCCATACAAATATCTTTGTGACAACATCCATTAGCTTCATTCTCAACTTCAAGTTGACTGCCATTGAGATCAAATATCTAAAGGTAATTCCTCCCATGACCGGAGATAGGTTTCTTCATAATCAACTCCAGGACGTTGAGTGAAACCTTGAGCTACAAGCCTTGCTTTGTACCTTACAACTTCGTTGTTTTCATTTCTCTTCTGAACAAAGACCCATTTGTGACCTACAGGGTTTATATGGGGAGGTGTGCGGCATACGGGCCCAAACACCTCTCTCTTATTTAGATAGACTAACTCTGCAGTGATTGCCTTTTTCCATTCTTCCCAATCTAGCCTTTTCTTGCACTCTGCGAGAGATGCAGGCTCGGGATCATGATTAATGATCGAGGCAATCTTCTTTGCAAAGTATGCATCAACGTTGGCTGTTGCTCTATTCAGGGATTCTCCTGTTATTACAAAGTTTATGGCCATTTCTTCATGGGGTGCTTCATGCACTTCTAATTGCTCTTCACTGCTATTCCCTATAGCAGGAGCAAGTTCCTTTAGCTTTTCATCGCCTATGTGTGCGCACACATTATTTCCGGTGGCTTCTGCGTGGAAGATTCAAGTGCGAATTGCCTTTTCCGTTGGCTTCTTTCAGTGCAGTCTCAACTGCTCCCCTTCTTTCCTTGGGGCATTTTCGTGATTGGTTGTGGTAAGTCCTCTCGCTTGACTTTCTTGAGCGTCTCGGGTACTTTGGGTTTGAGGAGCGGGTTTCTGTTCTTTTCTTTGAGGCCTCTGAGCAGGTTGAGGATACCTTCTATTTTCTTTGGTATTTCCACCCTCTCGGTGCATTCCTTGCGGGTACATGCGACTTAACCACGCCCTTGGATCACAAAATGATCAGCGGTTCATTTGCTAAATTCGCAAATCAATTATCTTCGGACTTCTTGATTTGCTTCATTAGTGCGGGGTCATGTGCGGGGATCGGTGGAATGCCATATGATTTCGGCATTTTTCATCCAAAGGTTGATTTCCTCCCTAATGACGGAAGCGATCCTCGTCAAAGATGCAATCAATGAATCGGTGTATGCAAGTCTCGATCATGGGTTCCAAATACGATTATGGATGCACTCTCATAACCAACATATATCCCGGACTTGCGGAGAGGGCCCATTGCGATCACGAGAGGGTGGTATAGGTACATATACCATACACCCAAATTTTCTAATATGGGAGATCTTGGGATGATCCGTGCACAAGCCGCATAGGAGAATGGATGTTGTAGGCCGACGGTCCAAATTGATAAGAGCTGCTGCGTGCGGGGATCGCGTGTCCCCAACAAGTGTTGGGCAAGTTACAACTCGCAAAAGCGGTCCGGCAATGAACTTAATCCTCTTTATTAGTGCTTACGCTAGTCCATTTTGCGTATGGACGTGCAATACGGAGTGCTCAATCGCTATCTCGTTGCGTGCAATAATCATCAAATGCCTTTGAAGTAAATTCTCGGCATTGTCCATTCTAATGGACTTCACGCGATGATCAGGGAAAGCATTCTTAATTCTTATGATCTGCGAGATCAGCTTTGCAAAAGCATGGTTTCTTGTTGACAACAAGCATACATGCGACCATTTCGAGGAAGCATCGATGAGCACCATAAAGTATCGAAACGGCCTTGACAGGGGCTGAATCGGACCGCAAATATCCCCCTGGATGCATTCCAGGAATGCAGGGATTTCACTTTGCACTTTCATAACAGAGGGTCTAGTTATTAATTTCTCGGTGGCACATGCAGGGCACACAAAATCTTCATGATTCGGGAAATTTTTAACATTAATGCCATGACCCTGTGAGTTGTTCACTATATTTCTCATCATTCTAAGACCAGGATGACCTAATCTACCATGCCATAAAGAAAATAACTCGAGCTTCTAAAGCAGTCTTCAAGGAAGTATACACTTGGTGCATGAATATTCGTGTAGTACAACCTGATTCATATGAGGACATTTTTCTAATACCATTTTTCACATACCGCATGCTTCACAATGCACAAGTATTCTTTGCCATTTTCTTCATTGGTTTCTACGTGAAAACCATTGGCGCGGATGTCTTTAAAGCTTAAGAGAGTGCGCGTTGATTCGAGGTACAAAAGGGCTTCTTCAATTACGAGTTGTACCCATAGGCATTATAATAGTGGCTCTTCTGAGCCGATTACATATGAGTCGCTTCTGCGATCGTAGTAATCTTTCAGCGTTCTTCGTGATCGATCGAAATACTTAGACTCTCTTAAGATGGTATTTGTTGTGCCACTATCAACAATGCATATCTCTTCCATTTGGGCGCTACACGATTTCTAGATAAAAGAAATATAATTCTAATCAGATAGAGGCAAAAACAATCCAAATATTACTTGCAAAATTGAAGAATACTGGAATAAAGAATAAATTGCGTATTTATTCATGAAAGAAGTATGCTCTTCTAGAGCTTACAATTCATTATTCAAAGAAAATGCTAACAACCATAATCTAAAGAAAATGCATTAAACAGAATCTGTAAAATATGCATTAATTTCTGCTTCTATGTCATCGACAGAAGTTTTCTCTTCATTTGCCATAATAATGGCTGCAGCATCGATGTCCAGGCTATTCTGTGAGGATGAGGCAAGTGGGGTGTCTACATCCATGACATCATCATCACCGATGTTGGCGAAGTGTGCTTCTGCGGGGGCGTTTTCTTTTGCCTTTCTCTTAGCCTGATATGCGTTGATCACTTATCTGGATTCTCGACATATCTTCGACCAATGTCCCCAAGTGCCACACTTGAAGCACGTTTGGTTCTGCTGTCCATACGGCTTGGCGTGCGCCTTTTCTTTGTCATCCCTCTTCACAGGGGCTTTGGACTTTCCTTTGGCCTGGGGACTCTCTTTTCCACCCTGCTTGCCCTTCTTTCTATGAGTGGGCTTTCTCACCTTGTAGCTATTGGCATTGACTTCTGTGCCAGTGCCTCATCCAGGTGGCTGCGAGACATAGTTCTTGCGTAGAACATCGTCTTGCGATTCCGCAACTTGCATTACATCAATCAGTTCACTATACTCCTTGTATGCGTCCTGACGATAGCTGTGTGTACTCTGGATAGCATTAAGGTGGAAGGTAGAGAGAGTTTTCTCAATCTTCTCTTCATCAGTGATCTTCTTGCCACATAGAGAGAGATTGGTACAAATTCTGTGCAAGGCAGAATTGTACTCGGCCACTGTTCCCTTCTTTCTATGAGTGGGCTTTCTCACCTTGTAGCTATTGGCATTGACTTCTGTGCCAGTGCCTCATCCAGGTGGCTGCGAGACATAGTTCTTGCGTAGAACATCGTCTTGCGATTCCGCAACTTGCATTACATCAATCGATTCGCTATACTCCTTGTATGCGCCCCGACGATAGTCGTGTGTACTCTGGATAGCATTAAGGTGGAAGGTAGAGAGAGTTTTCTCAATCTTCTCTTCATCGGTGATCTTCTTGCCACATAGAGAGATTGGTACAAATTACATGCAAGGCGTAATTGTACTCGCCATCGCTCAAGTCGCAAACCTCAGCGCACCCAATCTTGCGTGCTTGGGGCAAGATGGTGTACTTGAGTTTTGAACCGCTCAAGTGCGGTCCAAAGCTCAAGTGTACTCTCCTCACCATATATTCATTCTTCAGAGTGGCTGAGAGGTGGTGCCTGAGAAAATGCAGGGCTTGATCGTTCTGCTCAGCGGTAGGTTTTGCGTCCTGCGAGGACCCTAGACCAATCGCGGAGCGGAGCTTCTTGCTCCCAAGGACGATCTTTACGTCCGATGCCCAAGTGAGGTAGTTCTGACCGTGCGGGGCCAGTTCTTCAAACTCACGATTCACAATGCCAGACATCTGCATGATTTCAAAATTCTGATTTAGATTACTGCGTGTAATCTGATAGAAAAATGGTTGCAAAAAGCATAAAGTGCAGAAAATAAATTCATATGCATTGCATTATATAAAATAAAGCAACGGATTCAAAATTCATAAAGAATATTCATAAAACAGAGGAATAAAGCAAGAAAAATTAAAAATAGAGCCAAATAAATCTTCTTGATTTTCTGGCGATTTTTCAAATTTTTCTGCAATTTTTCTCTTTTTTTTCTCTTTTCCTTCTTCTTTTTCTTCTCCTTTCTTTTCTTTTTTTTTCTTTTCCGGGCGAGCGCCTGCGTGGGCCTTCCTCCGGCCCATAAGACACGCGCGGCTAGGGTTTCCCCTAGCCGCCGCCGTCGCCCCCTTCTTTTTTTTCTTCTGCACGCGTTTTTCTTTTCCTCCCGTGCACGTTTCTTCTTCGGCGGTGGCGGCGGCGCTTCGCATGGCGGAGCCGAGCCGGGGAGGCAGGCGGTGGCGGTGGGTCGGCGCCGGCCTAGAAGCGCAAAGGCGGCGCCGGGCGGTTGCCGAGTAAGGGGCGGCGTCGGCGAACTCGAGCAGCGAGGCGTGGCGAGCAATGAGGCGGCGGCGCGAGCTCGCGAGGCGCGCACGCCCCGGCGAGATTTCGTGCGACGCGCGGTGGCAGGCGGCGCGGCCGGTGCGGTGCGCTTCTTCGCTGGGAGTCGGCGGGCCGAAGCGCCGGCGGCGGCTTGCGTCGGGCGGCGGCGCTGGCTGGAGCGGGCGCGGCGAGCGGCCGCGAGCCGGTCGTCCGAGGCGGAGCGAGCCGAGGCGGGCGCACGCAACCGTGTCGAGGCGGGCGCGCGGCGGCGGCCGGCGCAGCGCGAGGCCGAGGTGGCTTCGCGAGCATCGGACCGGCCGAGCACGGGACCGAGGCGCGTTGAAGGAGCGCCGGTGAAGGAGCGCGTTACAACGCCGTGCACTGGGCTGGGCGCGATGCTCCGTCTTGTGGCGATGGCTTCGAGCCAAAGGCGCTCGACGGAGCCGATGAGGCGGTGGCCGAGCGGCGCGCGAGGCCGAGGCGGCCGGCGGAGCCGACGGTGGCCGGGCTTCGGCCGCGAGCACAGCTACCGGGGTTTCGCGCAGTGCTTCTGTGACTTCATATCATGCACGCAAACCGAGGCAGTGACGGCGGCGCGCTGCGAGAGCGAAACCGAAACACATGTTTTTTTTCTGTGGATGATGCATGTACTGATGCTGCCTGTACCTTCGTGCCACGTGATGCAAACATAAAACAGATGCGAACAGTAGATGCATGCATAGAATCAACAACGATTAGAATCAATCGCCGATTCTCACCTCTTCTCACCTTTTCAAAACTGATCTCCGGTAGAGCTTCGTGCTGATAACGTATTAAGGAACCTCGCTATCGAATAATCCGGGGTTCCCGAACAGATCTGAATTGGAGAACAGAAAGAGAGAGAGACACGTGTTTAGGGAGAGCAACAGCGGAAATTCTTTATTGCTAATGATTGCTTGTACATAGGGGGGACCCCCTCCTCCTTTTATAGCGCTCACCTAGAGTTTAGGCTAAGGGACCAGCATGGGCCTTCAATGGGCCATCTGGGTTTCCCAACACCTTCGAGCTCGAGTTGTTCGTTTGTGGGCAATTTTGTTTAAGAAACAGTATGCTTTTGCTGGATGGCTAGTCGGGTATCAAGTGGGTTTTCTCCTTCGGATTAGGAGAAATCAGGGTCTCAAACTCTCATTCGTTTGGTAGATCCAGCTGTGTTGTTGTAAGGTCAAAACATTCATTTTGTTCGTTATTGACTGTTAACCCTAGTAGCTTGTGATGCTAAGGATAGGTGGTTTTCCTTTTACAGGCGAGATTTGAGAAGTTCGGGAATGTCAGCTTTTAATTTAGATGTTTAATTAGCTTGTATTATATATATTTAACATTATGGAGTTGCAAAATGCAGATGAGCTATTTGTCTTTACAAAACCCTTGAACGTAACCAGGTTAACCGCTAAGCCTCAAATTTACGCGACAAAGATCGAAGCAAGAGGCATCTACGGTACTCCATTTTTAATGCAAGCTAACATGAGGTGGTCAGAAGCTACCAGCGAAAAAATCGTACTCCAATGAATTGTAGTTAGGGTTTCCAAAATTGTCGAAAATCGCTGTATCGAGCCGGTTCGAAATTTGGAACCGGTTGGTAAACCTGTTTAATTCAAATTTAAATTCAAAAAATTCAAGAAATTTAGAAAATTTATTCAAAAGTTCCCAAAAAATAATATTAATTGCTTTTTTACATCTTCCAAGATTTTTTTTTGAAAAAACGAATTTGTGTAACTTTTTGAGCAAAACCGAATATATATAATAGAAAAAAGAAAAAGCGGGGCAAAAATCAGCAATTCCTTATTTAAATGAGGTGTCAAATCATGTTATAAATTTTTTAAAATTTTTGTGTATGGTTCTGAGCCAATGCTAATAATGCTGTAAAATTTCAGATGATGATCAGACATGTGGATTTCTTTAAAATTCTGATAGTGCTACTACCTTTGTATATGCTCTTCTGTTTTTGATTTTCTAAGGGTACTAAATGAAGTCTAATATTTTTGGACATTTTACTACACGATCCTTGGGTACTGTTTATGATACCATTAAAATTTCATAGCATGATAAAGCATTTAAATTTTTTAAAAATCTAACAGTGTCTCTATTCCTTTTCATTAATTGCTGTTTTTTATTTTTCAGAAGCACTAAATGAATTAAAAAATTATTGAAATTTCTTTGAGGTGTTTTATAGATTAATTGGGATTTATTCAGATTTTCTAAAATTTTGTCCAATTTTCTTTGAGTGGTTCCTACTGATTTTTGACAAAAATCGGTGCCGAGGGGTGGCCGAATTTCTATCTCGTTTCGGTATTGTTAACCCTGATTATATCTTTAGATAGGTCCACAACTGTTAATTAGAACTTAATTCTCTAAAAACAATTTAAGATATCAGCCAAAAACTCCTACTTCGATGCACTGTAGCTTTAGGTAGATCCCACAACTTTTAATTGCAACTCCCTAAGAAAAACATTTAATTGAAAAAACTCAACAACTCCTACTTCCACTGTATATCTCAGGTTAGGCCGACAAATTTTAATTTAACCTATCGATGATTAATGAAACAACGGCAACTCTTTTTAAAACTACTCCCTCCATTCTTAATACATGTGATTGTAGCTTTCAAATTTTGTTTCTAAATACATATCATTCTACAATACATGATATAAAATTAAAGCCTGGAAGTATCTAGATGCACAAATATTAGAATAGATGCATGAACATTAGAACGGGAAACATAGCAAAAACATTACGCATAGAAAATAGTTGACACAATATATTACGATCGTACATAGCAGATTTCGTAATTTCAGCTAGATATGAGGTATATATATATATATATATATATATATACACTTCTCTTTAAAGAGGGTGAGATTGCCGACCCATGAGGCATGCCAAGTCGCCATCTTCGTGAAAAGCTCCTCCGCAAAATTCAAAATTATATTCGGGTCCTTTCATCGATTTTTTTAATAAAATAGACCCGATAAAAATAAAATTACGTTTAGGCCCTTCCGCGGTTTGCATAGGGTCCTCACACCGGTTTTTAGCGAAATAGTCCTGAAAAAAGGCGAAATTACATTTAGATCCTAAAAACAATTTTTTTTGGCTTAATCAACCCAAAAAACGAAATTGCGTTTATATCCCTCTACGGTTTTTCCCAAAAAAATGAAATTACGTTTATATCCCTCCGCGTTTTTTTCAAAAAAAATATATCCGTCCGCATTACGTTTAGGTCCCAAAAGATGTTTTTAGTTGGATTAACCTGAAAAATGGAATTACGTTTATATGCAGTTTCACCGACGGGTCATAGTTTTTTTCCCACAAAAATTATATCCCTCTGCGGTTTTTTCAAACATATCTACGAATTCATCGACGGCTCATAGCAGTCCGTGGATTCAACGGCAAAAAAAACAAAATTACGTTGATTGACCCAAAAAATGAAATTACGTTTATATGCAGATTCACCGAAGGCTCATAGTAGTCCACGAGTTCGACGACGGCTCCTATCAATTAGCCTGTTTTTCTAAGAAAGAGACCAAGAAAACCGAATTTGCGCAGAAAAAAGATACACGTTTTCGCATCCGTTTTTCTAGAGAAAAGGGAACCCGCGGTTCCACGAATTCGCCAACGGCTCCTAGCGATCCCCGGGTTCACCGATGGCTCCTAGCAGCCAATTTTTTTAAGAAAAAACCGAGAAAAATGAAATTGCACAAAAAAATATGTTTTCGCAAATTCCACGATGACTCCTATCGATTACGTGCTGCACAAAGATGACCCGTGGTGCTGCAAATTCGCCAATGACTCCAGGTTATCACATTTTTTTAGAAAACCCCGATGAAAAAAACGAGTTCACGTTTATGTCCTCAGACCCATTTTTTTCTAAAATAATCGCCGGACCAAATTTCGCGCGTCGTAGCGTCGCGCAACTGAATTTCGATCGGCGCGACGTATCGTGCGACCGTGTCTAGTTTTTCTTAAGGAAGTTGGATATGAGTTTGCACCCGGTATTTTCCGCTATAGATATCCTCAATATTTTCATGCTAAGGACATCTTATGTGGTTGGATTCTTGTCTTACTCTGATCCAACAAAAAAATAGTTATTTTCTAAATAGTAAATGTTCTCGTAACGGATACTAATTTTCAAAATAAAAGAAAACATATTTTTTTTAAAAAAAATTAAAGAAAATTACAATCGAGAACCGTTTTTACGGAGATATTCGTCTTCGTCGAGCCATACAACTAGGGATGAAAACGGATCAGATAGTTTACGATCGATTCAGATAATTTTTGGATACAGATTCTGTCAGATCGGATATTTGTCGGATACTATCGGATCGGATACGGATTTTTTTTGTCGGATACGGATACGGATTCGGTAGCTCATTATCCGTCGGATACAGATACGGATTCGGATAATCCAGATATTGATAGGTCGGATATCTGAATATGCATATGGGCTGGACCAAGACTACTCTTTTGGTTCAAAAAGGTTTCTTAATTTCAAAATCGTTTTCTAATTTAATTAATCCATAAAACAAGTTTATATTATTAAATTTATTTTCAAGATTTTAAAAAACTCTAGATACACTATAACATTTTAAAAATTATTTTCAAGATTTTATAAAATCTTAAATTTTCTGAAAAATTCAAATACTACTGTTCTTAATAGGAAAATAGTTTAAATAAATAGCTAAAAATGCATAAAAACTCATAAATACATAATTTATTATTTTAAATATAATTCAACAAAGAATATAAATCTTGGATCATTACGTGCAAGTGTTATATGATTTTTTTAGAGATATGGTATCTAAGTATTATCAAACTTTTAGTGTATTATGTGTTTGCTTCCATTTGTATCTCTGAGCAAGGATTACCTCTATTTTGTATTTTGATCTACGTGTATAATGAACTAATCGTATGTGTGTGATAAACTAAGTCTTAAATAATTTTATTTGCGATATGGTATCTAACTATTGTCTAAGTGAATGAAAATACTTATATTCGTTCAATTTTCAATAATATTTTGATCAAATCAACTAGTTATGTGTTTTCGTTAATTTTTTATATACAATCTAGGGGTTATTATATTCCGATAAATATTCAAAACCGTATCCGATTCGATTTGTATCTGTATTCAACGTTATCTTTATTCGTATTCGTATCCAAACTATCTGTATCCACATCCAGAAAAAAATATAAAGAAAATTATGATAAATCTATTATCCATCCGTATCTAATTCGTTTTCACCCCCTACGTACAACTAGCTCCCAACAGTGGGTAGAACCGACAGTAGAGAACGAGACATCGATGGTACCATCGGCGGCAGGCTTGGCAGCGGGCTAGCGGCGGACGCCGGAGAGCGACGAGGTCGAAGATGTTATCGGACAGCAGCTGGTGGGGAAGAGGCGCTACGGGCACCACCGGCCGCGGCCCGCAGGTGGTACATGCACTGGCGAGCAGTCATGTAGCCGATCACATAAACAGCAGTTACAACGCAATAGATCGAGAAACATGAGCGTTGATAACCTTTTGCTACAGTTCACGATCAATCTGTCCGTGGAAATTCTCGTCAGGATGCCGCTGTCAGTACTGGCACAAGCACAGACCTGACCTGCACATTAAACAAACGAAAAAAGATAATTTACGCCGATCATCACGACCACACGTACCAAATCCTGAGGTCCAACTGAAATCGCGATAATAAATCACATCGAGGTATTTGAAAATCGGAAGAATTAGGTTGAAAATCGGTCGAAAATGAGTAGAAATTGAATAGTTTTGAAACCAAACTTTTTGAAGATTTTTTTTTAAAATCGTTTTCACCGATAATCGCTCGATATGCCTCGATAATCAATCGAAAATTTTGTGAACTTGTGTTCTTCGACGATCGATTTTGTAAGCGATTTTCGCTCGATATTCATCGAAAATCGAGCGATAATAGGCGATTATCGCGATATTTACGTCGCATAAATTTTTTCAATTTTTTTTTGAATTTAATCGGTTTACCGATCGGTATTATATACCGTACCTGCTCGATATGGTCGATAATCACGATATCGACTGTTGCTGGGTTGGCAAGACTGCGGTTGTGCAATCGACCCGTCACATGTTCGACCCTCGGTTCGGCACGAACGCTTATGGAGTAGTGGTGCAGCGTAGTCCAACTGTTGATTTTTTTTTCTATAATGAATGATAGAGCTTTTGATTAATTTTTTTTAAAGAACAGCGGTCCAAGTCTTAAACTATCACCAGAGGAAACTCAAACCCAGATATTTTTTAGTACCAGCACCAAAAGAAATGCATTCCAGGAAAGACCTTCTTAGACTCTTTTCTTGCCATTTTTCACATCATTTTTCTTGGAATTGAGAATGTCAACACATATTTCACAAAAGGATCCATAAGATATTAAAGATCAGTTGAGCTTCTCCAATTCTAGCAGCAGCATTTGTACAACTAGGCAGACCCGCGCGCGATGCCGCGCCATGTCGAATCTGCGGAAACACGATTTTTAACAAAATAACAAAACATAAACGTAATTTCAAATCTTTTAGGACCGGATCTAAATGTAATTTTAAATATTTTTGATCGAAAGAACCGGCAGACATGTCGAATTTACGGGACTACAGTGATTTTTTTTTTTGCAAAATAACTGGTGAAAGGACCTGTTTGTGATTTCAAAATCTTTCGGGTCGAAAGAATCGGTGTCCAGGTCGAATTTGAGGAAATACGGGGTTCTTTTTGCAAAATAACCAGTGTAAGGACCTATTTGCGATTTTGAAATTCACAGGGTTCTTTTTTGCAAAAAAACCGGTGGAAGGAACCTTCCGCGATTTCGGATTTTCTGAAGGGTTTTTTCGCAAAAAACATGACGTGGAGTGCCCGCATGTGGTTGAATTCTTTCGGGCATAATAGAGGTATTATTTCGGATTTTCTAGAGGGTTTTTTCGCAAAAAAAAGTGACGTGGAGTGCCCGCATGCGGCTAAATTCTTCTGGGCATAATAAAGATATTATATTAGTTCGTCACCATCAAATCACATCGCAGAAAGCTTTTGATGTTAGACTTTAATTACACAATGCCAATGGTGTTATTAGCTTTATTTTTCCTTGTCCTCGTCCGACGACGAGCCCGTAGCATCGTCATCACTCGCATAGATGCGCACGACGCAGCACCTCCTCTGCCTCCATCCCCACCGCCGCCTCCAGGCTAGGCTTCATACCCTCCACACCCCCTCTTCAGCCCATAGACGTCATCAGCGCCCCAGACTCAGCCCCCGATCGCCGTCATGGACGCTCGCCTCACCGTCTCGGCTAGGGTTAGTGTTTAGATCTCTCCAAATTACCCGGTGGGCGAAGCGAAATTGAAAAGCAAGCGGGTGATCGAAGAAGAGAAAGGGAGGAGGCGAGCTGGGGTGAATGGTAGTTTCGCTGTGAGGGTTACTTCCAAGGAACCTTCTCGGAGCTAGGTGCGTCCACGTGGCGCATCTGGGCGCGTGTATATTTGCTTGCGAAGCTGGGTGGGCGCGAAATGACGAGATTACCTCTCAAGTTGGCATCTGGAATATTCTGCTGGTACAAAATTCAAACGGGGTAAAGTGGTAGTAAACATTTCAACCCGTCAGCCGTTTCGGGAAGGTGTTTGGCTGGATTGATGGATCGATATTGCGATAATCGATGAAATTTTTGAAAATCAGAAAAAGTAGGTCAAAAATCGGTAGAAATCGAAGGTTTCAAAATCAAAAATTTTGAAGAAAAACTAAAAAAAAATCAAAATTTGCTAATAATCGCTCGATATGCCTCTATAATCGATCGAAATTTTATGAGCAATTTTGTGAACTTGTGTTCTTCAACAGTCAATTTTGTGAGCGATTTTTACTCAATATTCAGCGATTATCAAGATATTTATGTCGCATAAGCGTACCGGCTCGATATGATCAATAATCGCGATATTCAAGCGATTATCAACGATATCGCGAACACTGGACTACACAATCTGATGGTGGTTTGGTTTACGCTTATTTTGAAATAAAGTTGCCAAAAGTTAGCAAAACTATTTTCTAAATATTATTTTTTATAAATTAATACCCTATGTTTAATTCGTGACTCTATCTATGTTTATCTTGAGACCATTTTGTGGGCAACTACTCCCTCCGGTCGACAAAAGCTGCCGTTTGGAGCAAATTCCAATAGTTCAAGAAAACATGTCATTTAGGTTGAATTATGCTTATTCTACCACTTATGCCCCTGACTGTTGCATGTAATTCTCAAATACCTTTGGACCTACAGCTAGTACTAGTAGTACTCATAACTTCGTTCATGTCTTCTCCATCCGATCTTCTACCCGTGAGCTCCCTTCCCCCCTCTCCAGGGTGAGGTCAACCTCGCTGTCGGCCATCACTCTAAGCGGAGCCACACCCTGCTGCCGCTCGCCACCCCAAGCCACCGTGTTTCTTCTCTAAGAGGCCATCGCCGTCTGCTGCCCCAAGCCACCGTGCCGTCGCTGCCTTTGCTGCCACTGCCACTGCCACTACTCACCGCGGAATCGCTCCGCTGCTCCAAGCCACCCCATCCATGAGCTCTTATGAAGAAATTAGATGGCGAAGATTGCGCACGATGATGACCAACTACAGAGTTTATTGGTGATAAAGATCTGATGAAACATCGATTCCATATCCAGAGAATTTGGAATATTGATCGCTAACTTTTCAGGAACCAAAATACAGAATTTATTGGTGAGAAAGATCTGATGAAACATCGATTCCATATCGAGAGAATTTAGAACTATTCATCACACACTTGCATACTCGATGGTTTCCGTACAAGGCTACAACAACTGAAATCTTTCACTGGTAAAATGGATTAAACTTTCAACCACCCGGGCAGAACCGATCAACATAGAGAAATGGTTTCCAAAAAAAAAAAGGCCTAACTACTTCCAGAACACAAATGAACCCATTCCATAATATAATATGATCTTCGTACGATCATGTTATAACTGAACCATAGCGAAGATTGTTCAGTGTGTTTTTACCAAGGCTTCATCATTTCTGACTTCTGACGGCAACAATACATTGAGCACTGGCTACTACTGTATATAGAAAGCTAAAATTGAGCCAACTTAATTAACAAATCTCATATCGAAACAGTTGATAAGATCAAAACATACTTTGCACAATGCTCCGGAAGAGAAGAAAATCCAAAATCAGAAAGCAAATCAAGTTTTAACAATGCTCATGCAGATTCTTAAAAATGATCATTCTGAATGTGTATGTGGTTCCCCTGGCTGGCTCTCATTGATTATGTGTAGGCTTTTGCTCAAATATATCAACTGGAATCAAGTACCTTTTTTGTTTTGCTTTGATACCAAGCTTCTTCTCTGGTGCTTTAGTAGTCAGTAATCCTGTCTTGCACATTCAGAAGTCAAATTATATATTCAGCATCAAAAGTACTACTGAATATATATTCAGAAGTAAAATCTCATTGATTATGTATCAACATGCTCATTTCTGGGACGATTTCAGGCATCAAATTAGCCGTCATAGTTTCAGATATCTTCATTTTACCTGCGTAAACACTTTTTTTTACCCATCAAATTGTGTGTCCATGCATGAAGTACATATGTAGCTAGCGCCTAATAATGTCCAGCAAGTTGAGCAACCATGAGGCTTCTTCCTCCATGAGCACGACGCAGAAGGCTAAGCGCAAGCAGAGCGCTCCTGTGGGGGGAGGAGGGGGGGGGGCAAGGGCAAGCACACAAAGAAGCAGAGCCCTACCCAGCCTCATCAATTCATCCCAAACGATTTCATATTGCATATCTTCATCGATTTATTATACAAAGCTTAACCAATTCATTGATGTTTATTCACCGATTTGGCTGTCTTAACATTTACAGATGGAGCATAATTCATTAGAAAAGGTTCTGCCCACACACCAAGTCTAGACATGTCCTTTGAATGTGGGGGAGGAAAAGAGTTAATTAGGGGAATGGTTTGAGTTTCAGGGCACTGTAAACATTTAGAAATTAAAATGCATAAATCTCTTCAGCTGAACAGTAGGCTCACTTCAGAGCATGAAAACTCCATATTGTAAAATTGCTCCACAAAAGTGCATCAAAATAACAATCTTAGTCTTTGCAGAAGGCAGGCTCAAAAATTGAGTCTGTCAACTATACTACTTTTCACAAAAAGAAAAGGATCATCCAAAACTATTAAAGATGTTAGCCTTATGATCTTCAGAGTTCCCAGTGCACACAATAATCTTGATGTGACTATCTGTTTTGATAAGTTAATTAAACCATTCCCCATACCATAGCAATATAACACAGATTCTAAATCGAGCACAACTGTACTTAGATTTGCTCTAACCACCACAAACACAAGACACACGCCAACACTTAGAGACGCAGGGCACATCAAAATATTAACCAAATTCAGGCCAAAAAAAATTCCATTGATATCTGAATTTATTACATATGGACTCTGTACAGCAAGGACTAGTTGCTAGCCTCAGGAGTTCATCACACAAACGAGTGCATTGACCCCATGTTTCTCATAGGAAACTGCAGACTAGAACTTAAGAACATACCAATGCTTAAGAATCTAAGTCAGCCAAGATTAATTTTACAGAACAGACAGCAGAGTCTCTGGATCTAAGGTAGCTCACACAAATTTGGCGTGCATCACTCGTTCAATTCTATTCCTTTTACTGCTACAAACGGGGTAGCAAACGGGCGGTTTTTTTTTTTTTTTGGCAACGAGTGCGTTTTACGCTCCATCTCGTGCTAGAATTGCAGAAACGAGTTCTTTGCTCAATTATCTGCTTTACTTTACTTAATTCAAACAGCCCTTTTATTTACTTTGACCCATCGTTTAGGTTCAGTTTAAGGAATATAGTGAACTTTAGTTCAGACACGTCTTTAAGTGCGCTCGCTGCCGAGTTGGAGACTCTGCTAACACACTACCAAAGTTACTAATGGCTGACAGAGATTCTGAGAGCACTAGAAATCCTCCTAAGTAAGTGCAGAAACTAGAGACACAAAAGGTAAAGACTCATTCGTGATTTAGAAACGCAAGATGTAGCAATAAAGACATACTAACTGATACTACTGAAGCTCTTGGTGCAGTTGCAGCTCTTGTAGAGATTGGACAACTTGCAACCTTGCAGAAACCTGGATCAGCAAACTGGTGATGGCGGCGTCCCCCTCCGGCTCAGGCTCGGTTGGTGATGGCGGTGGGGCACCCGGCTCGCCTCCAGATAAGTTGTCGAGCCCGTACTGCAGTGCGGTCATGTCCACGCCGTCATAGGACATCAGGTAGCATTCGTCGAACTCGGAGGACATCTGGACGCCGTCACGCTCGAGCCTCTCGAGCATCTTGAACTGATCGTTCACCTCCTCTGCCTCTGCACGGTGATGATGGCCGTTTTCCTCGTCCGTTGTTTTCTTGCAGCAGCTGAACTCGGACAGGACAGCAGTAGTCGTGGTCGACGACGAGCGAGGAGGCTCACGAGGCGACCGGTACACCTTGCTGCCAGGCGCGACCGTGCGGCTGGCGACCTGGTCGGGGGCGGCGGAGTAGACGTCGTGGATGAGGCCGGCGGCGAGGGGCTGTCCGGCGAGCTTGAGGCGGAGGAAGACGTCGATGAGCTCGTGATCCTCACCGAAGCCTCCAGCCATCTCGATCGATGGAGATCTTGCTTGGGATGGTGGAATTCTTGGTGGATGTGATGTGATTCTTGATGGATGGCGAAGCCCCCTGCCCTTTTATGCTCGGTGGCGGCGGGGATCCACGCGAAATGGAAATGGATGCGGATTCGGAGGAGCTAACGCGCGGTTGAGCTTGAAACCGAGTTCGATGCGTCGCTTGGGTGGCAATTAATCTCGCTGCAATCCGATTCCAAGAGCGTCCTCCCGGGCAGTTCCCAAGGGTTGAAGCCGTAGAGGTCGAGCTCGGCGATGATGGTCACCAGCTCCTCGTCCGTGGGGTGGAACCGGAACCCCGGAGGCAGGTTAAGCTCCACCTCCACCTCCGCGTCCCGCCGCCGCTGCACCATTGCTTCTTCCTCGCAGTTCGGTGCTTGGGGGTGGTGTTGGATGCTGTGAGTGCTTGGGGAAATGGTGAGGGCGGCGAAGCTTCGTGGGAAGTAAGGTGAGGTGGATTTGGGGTCGGCGGCTAGGGAAGAAGGAAGGGTCGCCATGGCCATGGGTTGTTAGGGCAACTCCAACAGAGTCTGTATATCCATTCCTCATCCGAAAAAAAAAAGAGGATTTCGCATGCTACAGTGTCAAAAAAACTATCTCCAACAGAGTTTGTATCGTCTTACTTGAAAAATAAAGATAGGAGAGGACTCTCTCTCCCTTCCCCAATTCATTCCCCATCATCTCGCAACCGCCAGCCAAGCCGTCCCGCGCCCGCGAGGAACATTGTGGGAGCCAACGCCCTGGAGGAGGGATCGATTCGCCGCGACGCCGCTCCGTCCCGACCCACCGCTCCATCGTGAGCAAACAAGAAGGCGAAGCATCAATCCTTCCCGCGCCGTCCAGGAGGCGAGCCGGAGCTCCGCCACTCGGTCCCGTGCTGTTGAGTCGCCGGTCCGTCCCACACGCGGAGAGAACCAGGCGATTCCCTCCCCCCGCTCCTAGAGGTAACCCCCTCCCTAACCCTAAACCCGCTCCTTCGGTGGCGGCGGCGGGCACAAACACATCGTCGAGTCCACGCCATGAGGCTACCACGAGGCAAGCAACCGAAAAACTAACCTACACGTCGCCATCTCCTTCTTATTCCCCATTCAATCTCACCTGCTGATGTTTTGCTTCCCACAGGGTGCGGCGGGAGGGAAGGGAGAGGCGCTGGCGGGAGGGGATTCGGGAGAGGTGAGGGGGGTTCGGGCGGGTGTACAAGGGATGGGTGGATGTGCGCACGCTCAACCCCGCCAAGAACTACTCCGGTGACGTGGTCGTCGTCAAGAAGCTCAACCCGGAGAGCGTCCAGGGCCTGCAGGAATGACAGGTGAGCACTGTGCGGTAATCGATCCATCAGTTTGCTCAATTCGAATTCATAATCAATCGGTTTGCTTGCTTCGAATTTAATTTACATTTGATTTGATTTGGTCTTAATTAGTTTCATACATGCCTCTTTTTGTTCTTAATTAGTTCCTTTGCGGTTCATATCTTGTAGCTTCACTGTGATTGAGAACATGCAGTGCCAATGTTACTCATTGCTTGTTTGGTTGGCAAGCTGGATTGTTTAGTCCATGTCCATGTTCATTTGAGTTGTACTCTGTTAACTTCCAAAGGATTGACAAACTACATATGCACTTTCTGAATGTTCATTTCCTAACAGTGTTCCAGCTGCTGATCACCCTTGCTTCACACTCGTGAAAGATTCTTGGGCCTCTAGTAGCCTTTTTGACTTCTGGAATAAAAACAATCTGAGGTGTAAGCTTTACTAGTTCAAGATTTTTTTAGTTACTTTACTGCTATTGGATATGAAAAGAACTCATGAAGTGATGCTGAGTGTAGAATGTTCATTGTAAATCTATCGAGTAGAGATGTTCCTTCAGTGTACTTGTTCATTGTAAATCTATCGAGTGGAGATGTTCCATAAGTGTTAGTATTTGCCTAATTTTCCTGTATATTTGCTTAGATAAGATTAACTTCTCTTTTGGCAGAATTTGTTGACTTAGAATAACTGATCTACATCTTTTAGAATCGTCTGTTGTCTGCCGATTTGGCTTTCGAATTAGATATATGAAACTCCTTTTTTGTTGCTACTGCTTCCATTGTTCCTCTTTAGGCAAACTTCTTCATTCACATTGTTCCTATTCCCTGGTATTTTGTAATAATGGAGTTGTGGAGGTTGATGGCGTCAGTGACGAACCGATCAGTGAAAATGCTTCCGAGGGGAAAGATACAGATTCTGGTTTGGATGTTTTGATTCAAGGGAGTGCAATTTGTGAGCCTAGTGATGTCAGTGCTTGGATTTGTGCTCAAATATCATTTAGCTTATTCATCTATTAGAAGATGCAAGATTAGGTTTAGTTTTATTAGCCAACATTTGGGCTCCAGCACGGACCGCATCTTACTGGAGAAGTTATGTAATTGCGCATGCCATGCTTTTCAATGAAATGACTATGACTGCCTGACAATCTATGATGCAGATGTGAATTTATCAAAGCCAGTAATATTTCTGATGCATTAGTTTCTTTCTTTTCCTAATTATTCGCCCATTCCCATGGAGCTCATGCTGATTTTGTACTTCTTGCATGGCAGGGATAAAGCTTCCCTTCCTGGCTTCAAAGTTCTACCTCTCCGCCGATGACCTAGTGGATAGAAGTATATAGTACTTCATACAAATCGAGTTGATTCAGTGGTTGTGGAAGGAAGTTGTATTGCGCACTTGTCAAACTCTTTCCCTTTTGCTTTTTTGCTTCAGTGCCATCATGTTCAGCACTTAATGGTAGGATTTTCCAATGGTTTTGCGTTGATGGCAGAATTCAGAGCTAAATTTTCCTTCCCACGCTGGTGATGGTGTTCCTATTTTAGTTGCTACATTGAGAACTTGTTCATCTGAAAAAAATAATTAAAATTTTAACGTCTAAACTGCAGACATGAAAACTGCGAGAAGGAAGGCTTTTGGAAATTGTTGATCCAGATCTGGAAGAATACCCAGAGGAGCACATGCTTCGTTTCATCAAGGTGGCACTCCTGTGTACTCAAGCCACGTCGCAGCAGAGGCCATCAATGAAGCAGGTGGTGCATATGCTGGCTAACCAGACAGAAATCGATCTGCAAAACGTAGTCCCTCCAGGGGTGCTGAAAGAACCCCATCATCATACGAGTGGTTTGGGGGGTTTGACACTGGACACATCCTCAAGTCAAGGCACCAAAGGCAATCGAGCTGAATCCTACAGTACACAAACCAGAGACATGAACAGCTACCAGTTGAGCACGATCGAGGTTTCGCCTAGGTGATGTGGTGGACTGTTAGCTTGCAAGCCTGTTTGTGACCTTCAGAGGGCTCACACACTGCCATGTGGTGGACTGTTAGCTGTGTTGAGTGCTGACACAATTTTTCTTGAAATGAAAAATTGAACATAATATACTTGAAGCCCTGACCCTAATTCCCTATTCATCCTGATTCCTGATTCAGGAAGTGAAGGGCATTCCTGTGAATTGCTGTTGTACAGAAAGTGTAGCTCACTTTGCCAAAGGTTATCACATGTTCTTTACTGCCTGGTTAGCTGTATGTCGTCGAGACTGCAAAAAAAACTGCACCATGCGAGGAGGATGTGGTGAAGAACAGGCTGAACAGCTACTATACATATAACCCACTAATGTCACGTAGTCACATAATGGTCACAGTTTTAATGACATAATTTTACCTTTTTTTATCTTGGCTAAACAGTTGATGTAAAAATACAGTTGGGGCATAAATAGTTCCTTTCTGGAAATCATTTATACAGTAAACTTTTTTGTTCTGGAAATGTTCTGGACTATGTGTATTCATTTGCGGGAATGTTTATAACGCCTTTGTATTTTAAAATTTTCAACTGTGGAGTTAGTTTTTTTTTCCCCTAGAAAATCCCCTGAAAGCATTCGTACTCAGCTAGAAAATGTACTGTGATTTGTGACTTAATAAACTGAACTTATGAAATCCCAGATTCCCAGTAACAATGAGCGGTCTCAAGAACTGATAGTTCACTGTGTACGGTATACGTTGTAGTGCTTAAAATTACTGATAGTTCACTGCGTACGGTTTAAGTTCATCAAATGTGATAAGAGAATAGCGCAAGGAGCCAAGTCTAAACTGACACAGTATAAAATGGATGTCATAAGAACCACTGTTCAGACAACAGGAGATGAGCCTAACCGTTGAGCTGATGTGCATGACATGGGAGTACCGCTCAATGTTCATTAACTTCTCCGCCTTTACAGATCCAGGTTTGGAGACCTGTCAAGTAGAAGTATTCATAAGAAAATTTGCAATACTGCAGCAGTAGTAAGGCTAACATGTTCCCTTTTATAAGTTCTGAAGAATGGCTGTAACTGCAGCCTAACAAAGCTATCAAGTTTATGCCACCATGGCTTAATAAAAGGGAAAGGAGATTGTATTCATGTCAGAATTCGATGTAGTTGATCTGACAGACTTTCAATGAGGCGAATCTAGTTTCTACAGTTAAAATTTCATGTCAATCTAACAGTTGGATCTTCGGTAATCTTGTTTTTTTAGATAGGTCCGTCGTAGCCTTTGAAATCAGTTTCCGTCATCACCTGATTCAGTCATCATGCGAAGGTATTATCTTTTGATCCGTAGATCCGATCGAGTTGATTTTTATTGGGTTAGATTCATAATTGAATCTAGTCTCTACAGTTAAAATTTCATGTCAATCTAAAGGTTGGATATTCGGTAATATTGTTTTTTAATATAGGTCCGTCGTAGCCTTTGAAATCAGTTTCCGTCATCACCTGATTCAGTCATCTTGAAAAGGTAATATCTTTTTATCCGTAGATCCGATCGAATTTATTTTTACTGTTTTAGATTCATAATTACATCTAGTTTCTACAGTTAAAATTTCATGTCAATCTAACGGTTGGATCTTCAGTAATCTTGTTTTTTAAGATAGGTCCGTCGTAGCCTTTGAAATCAGTTTCCGTCATCACTTGATTCAGTCATCTTGCGAAGGCAATATCTTTTGATCCGTAGATCAGATCGAGTTGATTTTTATTGGTTTAGATTTATAATTGAATCTAGTTTCTACAGTTAAAATTTCATATCAATCTAACGGTTGGATCTTCGGTAATCTTGTTTTTTAGATAGGTTCATCGTAGCCTTTGAAATCAGTTTCCATCATTGTTTGATCTAGATTTGTTCCAGCCGTCTTGCGAAGGACATAACTCTCGATCCACAGGTCTGATTGAGTTGATTCTTTTTGGGTTAGCTTCGGAATCGAATATAGTTTCTACAGTTAAAATTTCACATCAATCCAACGTACACGTGAAAATCTCTGTCCGAACTCCGAAGCGAAGTTTGGTCTGGCATACATGTGCTAATTTGGTCTGGTGCAATAAGGTTCTTGTTGAATACAACTCAAGGTTGGGCGAAAGAAGGTTGGGCCGTAGACCGGAGGATCAGCGAAATAGTCTCGGTACAGCCTAGCATGCCCTTCCTCTCTATTGCGATGTACGTATTGATGGCCAAAAATAGAACCTCCATGGCGTCAAGCATTCACACTCTCATCTTGCTCCTATGCTAGGTATGCTACTGTAATAAGAGATTCATCGTCGTCATCCGACGATGAGTCTTCTGAGAGGAAATACTGAACTAAGTTTTGACGACTCATTGAGATATGCTAGACAGTGAACATTCAGAAATGGGCTAGGTTTGAAAGTGCAAATGGCTATGTATATATAGCCTAAAAATATAGCCGTTACAATATAGCCGTTATAATATAGTCGTTGCAATATAGCCGTTACGTTGATCGTTAGAATAAATTTCAAATTTTAAATTCTCGCAATTAAAAATAGCCGATCAAATTTTTCCTGGAAAAAAACATAGCTCATATGGCGGTTATGAAATATCATTATAATATAGGAGAGAGAAAATAGAGAGTGAGATATAGGAAATGTTGTTGGAGAGGGAAGAGATATAGGGAAGGAATCTTTTTAGGGAATTCTATATATGGGGATATAGGGATCCAGATTTAGGGAACGCTGTTGGAGATAGCCTTACGGTGCTTCTTTGTTTCTTGCGGCCACTGATTTTGGGCGGAGCGACCGGGGCCGTTGGATCCGGAAAATGGACGGTGCAGAAATTAATATAGTTTTGACTACTAATATTTATTATAATTTATTTATAAAACAAATTAAAATTATAATGTTATGTAAGAACTTTTTGAGAAAAACATACATATATGGTTTGCATGTATCGAATTTAAATATTTAGAAAGATATTGATATATCAAAATTTCAAATGTTTGACTACACTTATATTCAAAATAATAACTATTTATAACTGAAGGTACGACTATTCGTGAATGGAAGGATATATATTCAAAAACGGAGTACACTGTTTCCCAAGTTGGCTGTATCAGCTGAGGTAGCGATGATCGCAGGTTGCATGATTTGATTCCCGTACCGACCAGTGGCTTCTCTACTGTCTCCTCCCTTTAATGGACACTGTAAATTACTGCTCTTCTTTAAGATTATAAGCCGTATTTTTTCTTAGCATATAGACTATAAAAATATTGAAACTTACTAGGTTATCTCTAATTATTACCACTAAGCACTATATTTAATGCATGCATGTAGAGAACATGAAGTAAAGTTGAATATTTATTAGGGCTATATAGGGGGCATTACACTAATTTTGCATTGAAATGTTAAATACAGCCCATATTCATAGATAAGATCGTTAAAAAAATACACCTTATAAATTTGAACGGAAGAAGTACTGCATATTCCATAGCTTACATTGTTTGCCTGTTGTAGATGCCACTATAGAAGTTACAAGTAAAAAATAAGAAAAAGAAATAGTAAACCCAAGCCAATCACGAATATCAAAACCTTTTACATGCTATAGATTTGCTGCATTTCGTAAAGTCATACGGATAACTAGAGTGTAACAGATAGGTTATTCTTCATGCACCTAAACAATGTAAGGACAAAGTGAAAAAGAAAAAGAAACACCAAGTTAAGATTTCATGAACAAAACTATATATGAGTAAATTTTATAAAATTATAGGTTTTTATATAAACTATTAAAAAATTACATGTTTTAACTCCTGTTTCATAAAATTATAAAATTTAGGAGATCTTGTATCATGAAACTACATATTTTAAAATTTAGGTGTGTGTAGTTTTGACTCCCTTAATGACATGGTTCCCACGAAGGGTTCTAAAAACTAGAGTAAATTGTGCCAAGTTAGGTTATCACACGTGGACCCAATTAGCTCCTCCGTAATATTGGAGTTGCCATAATTAATAGCTATCTTGATTTTGATACTAAGAGCAAAATACAATAAAATCATCTCAGCTTATTTTCAACATATACACACCAGTTTTATTTTATGTGGAAGAGTAAAAAAAGAGGAGAGAGAAGAGAATCGGCTCTTATTTAGTAGCAAGCATCGCACGGAAACATATGTGCTATCGCCGGCTAAAAGCCAGTGCTATTGTTGTACAAGCTGGCTTTTATTGCATGCTGGCTTTATTGCTTACTCTAGAGACAACATTTAGAGATAATTATTGTATAAGCTAGTTTTATTGCTTACTCTAGATGACATGAATAAGAGATGAAGTAAGTAGTTGACTTTATTATTGTACTTGCTCTAAAGGATGAAAAAGCATTTGACCGACCAAAATCAGTACAAAAGAAATCTAAAGATGGATGCTTCTATGTTGAAGCCTACCTAGCCATTTCTATGTATCATTGCTACTTCTGGTTCAAGATCATTGCAAAACCGAGTAATTTCTTTGCCACCCTAATCTAAATTGAACTAAAAAGTAAATACTCAAACATACGTGCTACACATCTAGGAAATCATCATTTTTCTAGCCTCATAGCAATTTTTGTTAGTAAATTTAGCCCTCTTCAAACGCAATTATAAAAATAGTTCTATCCCTAACCGCAGAAGCGTCGAAAGATTACACTTGTATATATATGTATGTATATTTGTATAGATGACACATATATATATATATCATGGAGAGAGTTCATTAGTAAAATCTTATAATATATAGATTTTACTATTTATATATAAAAATTTGACTATCTGCATATAAAGATTTTACTATTCTTACGTATAGATGTGAAAGTGAGAACTACTGTGTAACATCCCAATTTTTTTTTGCCAAATGTCATTTTATTGCTTAAAAGTGCATTTGTGTTTTTCTGGAATTTATTTGGATTTTTCTGGATTTATTTGAATTAATTCTTATTTCAAGTTTATTGCCTTTTATTCAAACTTATTTAAATCTGTGCAAAGTTAAAATAAAGTTTTGCCAAAAATATTTTATTTAAGTCCAGAATGTCTCAAAGTATTTTTGAGATTTTTCCTAGATTTTTCCTAATAGTTTTATTGCTTAAAATAAATAAAATGAATTTCTGGAATTATTTTAAATAGGAAATCCTTGGAAAATCGATGAACGATGTTAGGCGAAGCCCAACACGCATGCGTTGAAACCAGCGTCGGTGCGGCCCCATTGGCCCATGAGTGGAGGTGCTTGTGCGCAGCCCTTGATCTTCCATCGGACGGTCAGAGCCATCGCGTGTAAAACTCAAACCCTAGCTCCGATTGGCGAGGATCGAATCGCACGGTCAAGATTAAGTCGCACGGTTTGGGAAAGGTTGAATCGTGTTCGTTAGTTGGTTGGGCGGATCTGATCCAGCCACGTCTCCGCGAATCTCAGCCGTTCATCTGTCAACCGGAGGTTTCTCTTTTGTCGTCTCCGTTTCGGATTCTTCCGCCGCGCCGCCGTGTCTCCGGTGGACTCGGAGTCCGTGTCCTTCGCCCGCACGCCTCTCCGTGCACCTATTTAAGGAACCCTTGGGTGCGTTGAGTTCCCCGTTCCGCGCCGCATCAAAACCGCAAGGCCTCGTTGTCCAAAGCTCGCCGGAACGCCTCGCGGAGCGTCGTCGTCTTCATCACCGGTGAGTTTCCTCTCGACGGCGCCATTAGTAGCGGGAGAAGATTTGGACCGTCAGATCGTCGCCCAACGTCCTAGATTCAGCCGCGTGGACTCGATGAGCCGTAAGCCTTCGTTAATCGCTGACCGTTAGATCTAAAACCCTCGCCTGAGATTTTGCCGCGTGTGCTTCGATCGGCAGCCGTCCGATGAGATCTAGGTGCATCGGATGGCGTTGTCGCTGCAGCCAATCGGGTGCCGCCGCGTGGAGGCGCAGGCGCCGAAGTGTCATGGGCCGGGTTCGCCGTGGACCAGCGCGACGCGGTGGACCGGGTCTATGCACCGAGGCCACGCGTCGATTTCTGATTGGTCCGGTTCAGCGCTGGCGTCATGGTGACGTCATGATGACGCAGTAATCTATTTTCGGAATAAAAATACATCTGTTAAATCGGATTTTCTGATTTTTGCAATTTCAGTATTTATTTCAAACTTCAAAAGGCTGTATCTTTTGCATCGTAACTCGGATTTGAGTGATGCAAATTTCTAAAAATTTGTAAAATTGAGATCTATTTAATGGTGAATTTTATTTGATTTTTGGAGTTCAATTGCTCTCTGTTTTGGTATTTATTTGCTTTTCTTCTTCGGTACGCGTAGACGTTGAATTGTGCGACGCTTCGGAGAAAGATCCAGCAACTCAAGAGCAAGTTCCATAACCAGATCAGGACCTATTCCAAGGCAAGTTGTGCTTTGATCATGTTGAACCCATGTTTATAAAATTGCTATGTTTGATTTACACTAGTGCATATATTTCAAGTATACAACTGTTTCAAATTATATTGGGCTTAGCTAATATTAATATACCAGATTGATCTATACCCTACCTTGCCATTGTATGCCATGATTTATTGTCACCCTAGATTGGTTTAATATAGTTGATCAGTAATTATGATCAACATTGGAGGTTTAGCCCGTATTAGTTGCTTAGCCTTGCCACGTCATCACATGTGTCAGAATCATTGATAATTAATCTTGCTTAATGGAATATGGAACAATGTTATGAACTTGTGTGTCATGTGGGATCACACGATGAGATTGAGTTGTTGTGGCGAGTCATGTCACGCAACGATGTTGAATTGTTGATGGCACGTGGTGCTTGGTAATCAAGCGGGTGATAATCATTTAGATTGGGGCAAGTGACAAGGGCGAGTATGCCAAGGTGGGCCCGATGGGCGAGAGGGTATGTGGATGTCTTGCCTTGATCACACTAAGGACTTAACCTTGCAAGCCTTTGACTGAGTCAATCATGCAACCACATGTCTGGTATGGGCCAGCCTAGATGAGTAATTTGCAATGTCTTAATTTTGGTACTATCGTGGTCGGTGTGAGTTCCCGAGTTATGGTGTAATTCACATGGCGCAAGAGGGGGCCCCGGATGTGGTAACCATCCACCGGTGTTGAAACCTTAGCAGGTAGTATCGGGTTAAGCCAGAGCATTGTAAAGGCTTTGTTATAATCACTCACCTTGGTGGTGTTTGGTTGTATCACGTGGGTAAAGTGCATAACCTCTGCAGAGTGTGAAACTATTCGGATAGCCGTGCTCGCGGTATTGAGCAATGCTCGGGAATTACAGTTAAGGGTTATTTTAATTAACTGGACAACATGGTTGGGATGGCGGGATGCCATATGGAAGATGGAATTTGACTTAGGATTGGAAACTTGGTTTACTTGAGAAATACTGAAGTTATTTACTATTGCTATTTGTTTTACATTCTTTACAATCTATTTACTGTATTTGTTCATAAATGCTGCTTGTTGCAAAATAGCCATGATAGCCTATCCATTGGAATAAGCTTTACATATAGATACATAGAATTGCATTCTGTGCACAACTTGTTGAGTGCTTAAGTACTCACCCTTGCCCAACAACAATAATCAACAGTTGAAGAATCTACACCTGTGTTGGAAGAGGAAGTCCGGAAGACACGAGTCATTAGGGTCCGAGCCTTGTCGGTTGCTGTGGTGAACCGATGAGCTATCTACGTTTTCTACTTTCATTGCTTAATTACTAGTTTATATTTCCAGTCTTGCCCTGCGTGGCTTAATAATGTAAGTCGGTCATAAGATCATACATTTAGCTATATCAATAAATGAACTATTATTCTATTATCGTTGAGTATGATGTGATATGTACCGATGTTGAGTGTGTGCACTAGCGTTGATCCCGGGACTAGTGCGGTAAACACGGTGGGTTGAATCGATGGATTCGGGTCCTTCTGAGGTGGTATCGAGCATACTAGCTGTAGGTCTTGGCCTAGATAGTATGGAGGTGTCTTGTGTGTGTCCAAACTATTTTCTAAAAGAAAATCTAAACTTGACTAATAAAACACTCTCGACTCATCTCATTCTCTACTTCGCCTTTGCTGAATTTACCCGCTTTACTTGCCGTTTCGGGTGGAGAACTTATTCAAAGTTCTTGTGGAGCAGATGCCGATCGTTCCGACCTTCGAGGAGTCAGCTGGCGGCTATGGCATGGAGCTGTGGAGAGTACTTCAGACGCTGGGAGGCTTCTACCGTCCGCTTTACCGAGGAAGCAGCTGGTCAGTTAATGGTGTACACCGAGGATTTATTTGCAAGCTGATTATCTACGCTCGGGAGAACGAGGAAGCTAGCAGGCCAATCAACATCTCTGCCAGAAGATTCTCGTACGAGGTTGCAATTCAGGAGGTCGCTCGACTTGCTCTTCGCCGTGTCTGCCGCGACTACGCCGACGAGCTTCACGACTCAGTGTTCCGCCTTCACCCAGACGTTCAAGCATGCCGACGCCGACGGATCGTGGAGGACGAGTGTGCCTGACCACACACCTTGCGAGTCGCCCTTGCTCGGGAGGATCACATGAGAGAGACTACTCAGAGCCGAGAGGCGTATGCGAGGCACTCGAGTAGCAGAGCAGAGCTTGAGGTGACCCATGCTTCAGCCATCGGGATGATCACTGAGCTGGGAGAGGCCCTAGAGGCGGTCGAGGACGAGTTGGAGCGCATGGCTCGAGGAGTTCAGGAGCCAGTGGGAGAGTCCGAGGAGGATCCAGAGGAGCGAGAGTGGGAGCCAGAGGAGAGTGCAGACCCTGTTGTTGCAGAGGACCCAGTAGTAGGTCATCAGGATAGGTTCGCTCCTATGCCAGCTCACCCGCCGGTGTATGCGCGCGGTCGACCTCACCAGGTGGTGGATGAGTGAGTGTCGACCTTGAGCGTGTTGAGACTCAAGGGTGAGTCGCGTCTTTAAGTTAGTCTTTACCTTTTTAGTTGACGTTAAGGTTTCGTGTTTAGTTTGCTTCTTTGTAATGCTGAGTGTGCAGTATGTGTTGCAAAGCTTGTAGGCTTAAATAAGCGGCCATACCAAGAATAATAAAGAATTATTTCAGTTGGGTATAACCTATCTCCCCGCTTTAGAAAGTCTTACTTCTTATCTATGCTACATCTACCTTTCCTAACCCAAGAGGCAATCATCAGATGGTGAATACTCGAGGGAACAACGGTGCTTCGAGAAGTGGCCTGCGCCAGAACGACAATCCCAATGATGGAGGCAGCCCTCAACCACCGCCAGTGGACATGCAGAATCTGGGAGCATTTCTTGCAGCGCAGACTCAACTGATGCAGACTATGATGCAGCAGATGCAGCAGATAACCAACGCAGCAGCCAACAACAACAACCCTGTAGCTCAGAACAACCATGGTGGACCCCGACCTCACTCAAAGTTATCAGATTTTATGAGGACTCGACCACCAATATTTTCAGGAAATGTGAACCCTTTGGAAGCCGATGACTGGCTTAGAACTATTGAGAAGAAGCTGCACATCACGCAATGTGAAGGAAATGAGAAGGTGATCTACGCCTCTCATCAATTGGAAGGAACCACCGCAGAATGGTGGGAGAATTACTGTGCCGCTCATGGAGCCCCACAAGAGATCACCTGGGAGGAGTTTACTAATGCTTTCCGCCAGTATCATGTCCCGGAGGGAATGATGGACCTAAAGAAGGAAGAGTTCGTGGCTCGAAACAAGGAGGCCAACCGGTGGCGAGCACGAATAAGTTTACCCAGTTAGCTCGCTATGCCCCCGAAGACGAGCGACGGACAAAGCTAAGCGATCTCGTTTCATGAAGGGATGAATTCAGACTGCAGTGGGGTGATCACCCACAACTTTCCGGACTTTCGAGAGCTAGTAAATAAGGCTTTGATCCTAGAGGACAAGCGCAAAGAGTGGGTGAAACCGTAGCGCTTAATGACTAATCGGGGTGGGCGTCCAAACCATCTACGTTTGAGGATGTCACCACAACAATTTGCTAGGTTCCAACCGCGGTAGTGAACAAGACATCAACCCGCACCTCGCCCGCCAACCAAAACTTTCGGACACCAAAGACAGGCAACAATGCACCAGAGGGAATCAAGATCTGCGGTGAAAAGATGCTATACCGCAATGAGCCAGGCACTTTTCTAATAGGTGTCCACGAAGGGAGGCATCACGCCGATTCGTTTCAACTTGGGAACCACACCGCCAAAGCACCACCTCGAAGGAAATCGTGCGCGAGTCAAGTGGAGCAACCCGCAATCAACGGTCGTGGAAGGATCAACCACATCACCACGAGATAGAGCTCGGGAAGCTACGGGCGTCGTCTTGGGTAAGTTTCGGTCAACTCGACTACACCTGCTACGCTTTGTTTGATTCGGAGCTTCGCGATTCGTTGTTTCTCAAAGTTTTGCAACCAAGAATGGATTTAAAGTGGTGAATCTTAAGTGTGTGCTCTTAGTCCAAGCCCGTGATCCGAGCTTAGATCTAGCCTTGGGTGTTTGGGAGCAAAGTTGCTTATGGATGGGATAGAATTTCTAGCGAATCTTATCTTGATAGATGCGCAATCCCTAGACGTTATCTTTGGAATGGATTGGCTGTCCAAACATAAGGCTGTTTTGGATTGTGGCCGAAGGATTGTAACATTGGAAGGCCCTAGTGGCAAGAAAGTAGAATTTCAAGCAATCGCAGTTCAAGATGGGCAGTTAATGGTCAACAGCGTGAAAGCCATCAGCATGGAAGATGTGCCAGTAGCCAGAGAATACCCGGATGTGTTTCCAAAAGATTTGCCAGGACTGCCACCGGACCGTGATATCGAGTTCGTGATCGAGTTAGCGCCAGGTACAACACCGATATCAAAAAGACCATATCGGATGCCTACCGAGCGAGTTAGTGGAAATGAAGAAGCGATTGAGGCGCAAGAGAAAGGCTTCATTAGACCTAGTTCATCGCCGTGGGAGCCCCGGTTTTGTTTGTTCGTAAGAAGGGCGGAAGTCTTAGAATGTGCATCGATTATCGTGCATTGAATGAAATAACGATCAAGAATAAGTATCCGTTGCCGGGATCGATGACTTATTTGATCGATTAAGAGGAGCTGGAGTTTTCTCCAAGATAGATCTTCGCTCGAGTTACCATCAGTTGAAGATCCGAGCGGAGGATGTGCCTAAGACTGCGTTTTCTACGCGTTATGGACATTACGAGTTCACATCATGTCATTTGGATTGACTAATGCCCGGCATATTTCATGAACATGATGAATAAGGTTTTCATGGAATATTTGGATAAGTTTGTTGTAGTCTTCATAGACGATATCTTGGTCTACTCGAAGACAGAGGAAGAGCATGCAGAACATCTGAGGATGGTTTTAGACAGGCTGCGAGAACATCAGCTATATGCTAAGTTTAGCAAGTGTGAATTTTGGAAGGAAAAAGTCGAATTTCTTGGTCATGTAATGACTACTAAAGGAGTTGCAGTTGACCCCAGCAAAGTGGATGCAGTGTTGCATTGGGAGCAACCAAAGTCTGTTACTCAGATCCGTAGTTTTTTGGGAATGGCGGGATACTACCGTCGGTTCATAGAAGGATTCTCGACAATTGCTAAACCCCTGACGCAGTTGTTGAAGAAGGAAAAGAAGTTTGCATGGACGCGAGTGCGAGAAAAGCTTTATGGAATTAAAGAAGCGTTTAACGGCGTACCCCGTATTAGTGTTGCCAGATGTGCAGAATGGATTTGATATTTATTGCGATGCTTCAAAGCAAGGCTTGGGATGCGTGTTAATAGAAGAAGGCAAAGTCGTTGCTTATGCGTCGAGACGCTTAAGACCGCATGAAGTGAACTACCCAACGATGATTTGGAGTTAGCGGTAGTAGTGCATGCTTTAAAGATATGGCGTCATTATCTCATAGGAAATAGATGTGAGATATATCTGAGACTATAAGAGCACAAATACATATTCACTCAAGCGGATCCGAATATGAGACAGCGAAGGTGGCTAGAGCTAATTAAGGACTATAATGTGGGATCCATTATCATCCGGAAAGGCCAATATGGTAGCAGATGCTCTGAGTCGAAAGAGCCATAGCGCAAATACGCTAACAATGGAGGATCAACCAGAACTATGCAAGGAATTTCAGAAGCTAAGGTTGGAGGTCGTTCAAGGAATGGTAGTCAGACCGAAGTAAAGCCAACATTTGGAAGGTCGATTAAAGAAGGCCAGAAAGATGACGATAAAATTTCTAAGATTAAGGCTAAAAAGGAAGAAGGCCTAGCCGTAGACTTCACTCTGGATGAGCAAGGAACCATGTTCTTCAAAGGCCGAATTTGTGTGCCGGATAAAAAGGAACTAAAGCAATTGATTCTTGAGGAGGCTCATGATTCTAAGTACTCGATTCATCCAGGAAGTGCCAAGATATACCAGGATTTGAAAGAGAGATTTTGGTGGCCTAACATGAAGCGTGAAGTAGCTGAGCATGTTGCTTTATGCGACGTATGTCAGAGGGTAAAAGCCATGCATCAAAGACCCGTTGGTTTGTTGCAGCCATTGAAAATTCCGGAATGGAAGTGGGAGGAAATCGGAATGGATTTTATCACCGGTTTACCTAAGACTCAGAGGGGTTACGATTCCATTTGGGTTATTGTGGATCGTCTAACCAAGGTCGACCATTTTATCCCAGTAAAGACCACTTACTCCGGAGATCGCTTAGCAGAGCTATATATGTCAAGGATTGTATGTTTGCATGGAGTGCCCAAGAAGATCGTGTCAGACAGAGGGACCCAATTTACCTCAAGATTTTGGAATAAGTTGCACGAAGCAATGGGAACTCACCTGAATTTTAGTACAGCATATCACCCGCAGACAGATGGTCAGACCGAAAGAGTAAATCAGATTTTGGAGGATATGTTGAGAGCCTGTGCTTTAGTGTATACTACGACGTGGGATAAGTGTTTGCCATATGTGGAATTTAGTTACAATAATAGTTATCAAGCTAGCCTACAGATGTCACCGTTCAAGGCATTGTATGGACGTGCTTGTCGTACTCCGTTGAATTGGAACAAAACGGGAGAACGTTTGGTTTTTGGGCCAGATATTCTCGAAAAAACCGAAAGACAAGTTGCAATGATCAGAGAAAGGTTGAAGATAGCACAGTCAAGACAGAAAAGCTAAGCAGATAACCGTCGCCGAGAATTGAGTTTTGAACCAGAAGATCATGTGTATCTTAGAGTTAGCCCTCTTAAGGGCGTTAAAAGATTTCATGTTAAAGGGAAGCTTGCGCCAAGATATGTTGGTCCGTTCAAGATTCTGAGTCGTCGAGGAGAGGTAGCTTATCAGTTAGAGTTGCCTCAGTCCTTGGCAGGAGTGCATGATGTATTCCATGTGTCGCAGCTTAAGAAGTGTCTCAGAGTGCCAACAGAGCAAACCCCGTTGGATGCAATAGAGCTGCAAGAAGATTTGACTTACAAAGAGCAACCAGTCAGAATTTTGGATGTTATGGAGCGCAAGACCGTAAACAAGTCTATTCGCTTTGCGAGTTGATGGAGCAATCATTCAAAGTGAAGCCACTTGGGAGCGAGAAGAAGATTTGAAGTCAGAATTCCCGAACCTATTCTCTAATTAGCCCTGAATCTCGGGTCGAGATTCTGTTAAGGGGGGGAGGTTTGTAACATCCCAATTTTTTTTTTTTGCCAAATGTCATTTTATTGCTTAAAAGTGCATTTGTGTTTTTCTGGAATTTATTTGGATTTTTCTGGATTTATTTGAATTAATTCTTATTTCAAGTTTATTGCCTTTTATTCAAACTTATTTAAATCTGTGCAAAGTTAAAATAAAATTTTGCCAAAAATATTTTATTTAAGTCCAGAATGTCTCAAAGTATTTTTGAGATTTTTCCTGGATTTTTCCTAATAGTTTTATTGCTTAAAATAAATAAAATGAATTTCTGGAATTATTTTAAATAGGAAATCCTTGGAAAATCAGTGAACAGTGTTGGGCCGAAGCCCAACACTGTGCGTTGGAAACCCGCGTCGGTGCGGCCCAGTTGGCCCATGAGTGGAGGTGCGCAGCCGCAGCCCTTGATCTTCCATCGGACGGTCAGGAGCCATCGCGTGTAAAACTCAAACCCTAGCTCCAGTTGACGTAGGATCGGAATCGCACGGTCAAGATTAAGTCGTACCGGTTTGGGAAAGGTTGAATCGTGTTCGTTAGTTGGTTCGGGCGGATCTGATCCAGCCACGTCTCCGCGAATCTCAGCCGTTCATCTGTCATCGGAGGGTTCTCGTTTGTCGTCTCCGTTTCGGATTCTTCCGCCGCGCCGCGTGTCTCCGGTGGACTCGGAGTCCGTGTCCTTCGCCCGCACGCCTCTCCGTGCACCTATTTAAGGAACCCTTGGGTGCGTTGAGTTCCCCGTTCCGCGCTGCATCAAAACCGCAAGGCCTCGTTGTCCAGAGCTCGCCGGAACGCCTCGCGGAGCATCGTCGTCTTCATCGTCGGTGAGTTTCGTCTCGGCGGCGCCATTAGTAGCGGGAGAAGATTTGGACCGTCAGATCGTCGCCCAACGTCCTAGATTCAGCCGCGTGGACTCGGTGAGCCGTAAGCCTTCGTTAATCGCTGACCGTTAGATCTAAAACCCTCGCCTGAGATTTTGCCGCATGTGCTTCGATCGGCAGCCGTCCGATGAGATCTAGGTGCATCGGATGGCATTGTCACTGCAGCCAATCGGGTGCCGCCGCGTGGAGGCGCAGGCGCCGAAGTGTCATGGGCCGGGTTCGCCGTGGACCAGCGCGACGCGGTGGACCGGGTCTATGCACCGAGGCCACGCGTCGGTTTCTGATTGGTCCGGTTCAGCGCTGGCATCATGGTGACGTCATGATGATGCAGTAATCTATTTTCGGAATAAAAATACATCTGTTAAATCGGATTTTCTGATTTTTGCAATTTCAGTATTTATTTCAAACTTCAAAAGGCTGTATCTTTTGCATCGTAACTCGGATTTGAGTGATGCAAATTTCTAAAAATTTGTAAAATTGAGATCTATTTAATGGTGAATTTTATTTGATTTTTGGAGTTCAATTGCTCTCTGTTTTGGTATTTATTTGCTTTTCTTCTTCGGTACGCGTAGACGTTGAATTGTGCGACGCTTCGGAGAAAGATCCAGCAACTCAAGAGCAAGTTCCATAACCAGATCAGGACCTATTCCAAGGCAAGTTGTGCTTTGATCATGTTGAACCCATGTTTATAAAATTGCTATGTTTGATTTACACTAGTGCATATATTTCAAGTATACAATCGTTTCAAATTATATTGGGCTTAGCTAATATTAATATACAGATTGATCTATACCCTACCTTGCCATTGTATGCCATGATTTATTGTCACCCTAGATTGGTTTAATATAGTTGATCAGTAATTATGATCAACATTGGAGGTTTAGCCCGTATTAGTTGCTTAGCCTTGCCACGTCATCACATGTGTCAGAATCATTGATAATTAATCTTGCTTAATGGAATATGGAACAATGTTATGAACTTGTGTGTCATGTGGGATCACACGATGAGATTGAGTTGTTGTGGCGAGTCATGTCACGCAACGATGTTGAATTGTTGATGGCACGTGGTGCTTGGTAATCAACTGGGTGATAATCATTTAGATTGGGGCAAGTGACAAGGGGCGAGTATGCCAAGGTGGGCCCGATGGGCAGAGGGTATGTGGATGTCTTGCCTTGATCACACTAAGGACTTAACCTTGCAAGCCTTTGACCTGAGTCAATCATGCAACCACATGTCTGGTATGGGCCAGCCTAGCTGAGTAATTTGCAATGTCTTAATTTTGGTACTATCGTGGTCGGTGTGAGTTTCGAGTTATGGTGTAATTCACATGGCGCAAGAGGGGGGCCCTGGATGTGGTAACCAGTCCCACCAGTGTTGAAACCTTAGCGGGTAGTATCGGGTTAAGCCAGAGCATTGTAAAGGCTTTGTTATAATCACTCGCCTTGGTGGTGTTTGGTTGTATCACGTGGGTAAAGTGCATAACCTCTGCAGAGTGTGAAACTATTCGGATAGCCGTGCTCATGTATTGAGCAATGCTCGGAATTACGATTAAGGGTTAGCTTAATTAACTGGACAACATGGTTGGGATGGCGGGATGCCATATGGAAGATGGAATTTGACTTAGGATTGGAAACTTGGTTTACTTGAGAAATACTGAAGTTATTTACTATTGCTATTTGTTTTACATTCTTTACAATCTATTTACTGTATTTGTTCATAAATGCTGCTTGTTGCAAAATAGCCATGATAGCCTATCCATTGGAATAAGCTTTACATATAGATTCATAGAATTGCATTCTGTGCACAACTTGTTGAGTGCTTAAGTACTCACCCTTGCCCAACAACAATAATCAACAGTTGAAGAATCTACACCTGTGTTGGAAGAGGAAGTCCAGGAAGACACGAGTCATTAGGGTCCGAGCCTTGTCGGTTGCCTGTGGTGAACTGATGAGCTATCTATGTTTTCTACTTTCCGCTGCTTAATTACTAGTTTATATTTCCAGTCTTGCCCTGCGTGGCTTAATAATGTAAGCCGGTCATAAGATCATACATTTAGCTATATCAATAAATGAACTATTATTCTATTATCGTTGAGTATGATGTGATATGTACCGATGTTGAGCTGTGTGCACTAGCGTTGATCCTGGGACTAGTGCGGTAAACACAGTGGGTTCGAATCAGTGGATTCGGGTCCTTACATACTGGTATTGTGGCAACTCAATTAATGAGCTCCCATGGTACGTGCAAAGTGAACAAACCGACCATCATGCATGAGTTGCTGAATGACAGCATGAAAAAATTAAAATGCTATTGGAACACTGTCACGCATACGAAGTAATCGCAGCTAGTGCCAGGTCCTCATTGTTAAAGATAGAAGGCTATTTCCTATACATGGAAGGCTATTTCCTATACATGGAATAGGACCATGCGTCCTGATTGTGCTGGGGCTGCGCCTCCACTGATTATGGCATAACCTTAATTCATGCATGTAATTCCCTCATGTAAACCTGCCTACGTATACACGTGAATGCAGCCCCTAGAGGGCAGTGAGCCTTGCGCCATTTCTAACATGGTATCAGAGCTAAGGATTTTTTCTTGAAGATGTCAAGTTCATCTTCTTCCTCCTCCACCACCTCCTCCACCATGCCCTCAACTTTCGCTGCTATCCCGATCCACCATGCCGTCACAATCCAGCTCACCAAATCCAATTTTCTTCTATGGCGCGCCCAGCTACTCCCGTACTTGCGGAGTATGAAACTCATGGGCAATTCCCTCATGTAAACCTACCTACATATACACGTGAATGCAGCCCCTAGAGGGCAGTGAGCCTTACGCCATTTCTAACACTCATTAGAGGTTGCGCTCCGGTCCGTCTACAGATCCCATCTCTGCTCGTCGTGCCGTCTGGTAGGTCTGCTTGATGTAGTCTGAAGGCTTACATGCTTGCTGCTGCTCTCCGAATCCCAGAAGTTAAAACATATTTTTCTTACTGCAGCTAATTAATTACCTTGTCAGGGATATTTACTATAGACATACTGTCTATCTATATAGATTTTACTATCTATATTGTAAGATTTTACTACTAAACAGACTATACAGGCTTACTGAACCCTTTGTAGGACAGTAAAATATATGTATACAAATAGTAAAAATCTATCTATACAGATTGTAAAATCTGTCACCGGATAGTAAAATGACTGTTTATTGGTGAGACCTATGTCATTCTGTTCCTCTCATCGTCAGAAAACTACTGGTGAAAACATTTTACGAATTGGAGCTGCCAATAAAAAGTTATGCCTAAAACAAAAATGCATATTCATGTACAAACCAAGAGACACATTAATTAGTTGGTTTGGCCAGGAAGTCGGTTGCACTGATTGATGCATTGCATGACTCAGCTGGACTGGGTTAAATAGTCTGAGCGTAAAATAAACTATTCTACACGTAGCTACATGATAGCATATATATATATATATATATATATATATATATATATATATATATATATATATATATACACACACACGGTAACGCTAATCTACGCTTATGTACAGATTAAGCTATTCCATGTGCTAGTCGAAACGTATTGAGAAGCGCATGTAAACAACACCATACTGATTGAGTGTAACTCGGTAGTAAATCAAGAATACATTTTACTGAAGAACAACAGATGCAATTACTACCAAATCTACTACCAGTTAATACGTTGGTCAACACAACTAGTTAATGCGTATTGTAGTTTGTACATGAATCTGTATCTTCTTTATTTTAGCCATATCTTTTTATTGGCAGCTTGGATTTGCAAATAGTTTTCACCAGTAGCTTACTGACGACGAGAGGAATAAAATGATATAAATCTCGCTATTAGATAGTAATTTTCTTAACTGGTAACAAAAAATGCTATACGTAGAACATGAAGTTGCTACATATGCAACATGAAATTACTACATCTACAGCATATTCTGCACAGATTAGTTATTCGGTAGTAAAGTCCGTAAAAACTATATGTACAATTCTGAAAAATACTAAAAAAATTACCATAGGTACGGAATATGGGTTTCTACAGCCCTGTAAAATTTGAATATCAGTCGCATTTGAAAGATATGAAAATAACAACTGAGTTTAGTATTGAAATTTTACAGGGCTGTAGAAGTTCACATGCCCTACGTATGGTATTTTTTTGAGAAATTGTTAAAACCTATACATATGGTTTTCATTAATAAGAATTTAGTTCTGTTTGCCAGACTTGCGGTAAAAAGTTTGAAAAATTCTCAAAAAATTACCACACGTAGGGAAGGTCAATTTCTAAAAATCTGTAAAATTTGAAGACTAAACTCAATCGGATTTGAGAGATATGAAAATAATAAAGTGCCAAACAGCAGCATACACTATGTTCTACTATCAGAAAAATAACATTTTACACTGAAAAATTCTAAAACAACTACCACACGTAGGGGAGATGATATTCTATAACCTTTTAAAATTTGAAGACCAAACTCAATCGAATTTGAGAGATATAAAAATAACAAAGTGCTAAAGAGCAACCTATAATATCTTTTACCGCCAAAAAAACTATATTTTACTATCTATTATACAATATATTACTATGTGTTGTACACAGCAATCTTATGGTGTATAAATCTTATGAAAATTATACGTACAAGTTTTCAAAAAAATCTAAAAAATTACTATATATAGGGTAGGTAACTTTCTACAACACTGTAACATTTTAAGACAAACTCAATCGCATTTGAAAGATATGAAATTGACAAAGCACTAAACAGTGAAAAATCACTAGTCTACTAAATTTGTCTTTTTCATATCTTTCAGTTGATATTGATTTTGGTCTTGAAATTTTACAGGGTTATATAATCTCACCTCCCCTATCTATAGTAATTATTTGAGAATTTTTTAAAATATGTACATAAGGTTTTCATAAATAAGAATTTAGTTTTGTTTGCCGCACCTGCAATAAAAAGTTTGAAAAATTCTCAAAAAAATTACCACACGTAAGGGAGATGAGCTTCTACAAACCTATAAAATTTGTAGACCAAACTAGGATTTGAGCGATATGAAAATAACAAAGTACCAAACAAAAGCATATACTATGTTTTACTGTCAGAAAAATAACATTTTACTTTGAAAAATTCTAAAACAATTACCACACATAGAGGAGATGATATTCTACAACCCTGTGAAATTTGAAGACCAAACACAATTGAATTTGAGAGATATAAAAATAACAAAGTGCTAAACAGCAAGCTATGCTACCTTTTACCGTAAAAAAAGCTATATTTTACTGTCTATTACTCAACATGTTAGTATGTACTGTACACAACAACCTTATGATGTAAAACCTATGAAAATCATATGTACAAATTTTCAAAAAATCTCAAAAAATAATCATATGTTGGGTAGGTGAGTTTCTACAACCCTGCAAAAATTTGAAAACCAAACTCAATCGCGTTTGAAAGATTTGAAATTGACAAAGCACTAAACAGTGAAAAATCACTAATCTACCGAATTTGTCTTTTTCATATCTTTCAGCTGATATTGATTTTGATCTTCAAATTTTACAGGGTTGTATAATCTCACCTCAAATATCTATAGTAATTTTTGAGAATGTTTTAAAACATGTTCATTTGTTTTTCATAAATAAAAATTTAGTTGGACCTGCAATAAAAAGTTTGAAAAATTCTCAAAAAATTACCACACTTAGGAGATATGAGCCTCTACAAACCTATAAAATTTGAAGACCAAACTCAATCAAATTTAAGAGATATGAAAATAACAGAGTGCTAAACAACAGCATATACTATGTTTTGCTGTGAGAAAAATAACATTTTACTATGAAAAATTCTAAAAAAATTATCACACGTAGGGGAGATAATATTCTACAACCCTGTAAAATTTGAATACCAAACTCAATCAGATTTGAGAGATATGAAAATAAAAAAATGCTAAACAACAAGCTATACTATCCTTTACTATCGAGAAAATTATATTTTACTGTGCATTACTCAGCGTGTGACTATGTGCTGTACATAGCAACTTTACGGTGTAAAATCTATAAAAATCATTTGTACAAGTTTTTAGAAAATCTCAAAAAATTACCATATATAGGATAGGTGAGTTTCTATAGCCCTACAAAATTTGTAGACCAAACTCAATAGCATTTGAATGACATGAAATTAACAAAGCACTAAACAGTGAAAAATCACTAATCTACCGAATTTATACTTTTCATATCTTTTAGCTGATGTTTATTTTGGTTTTCAAATTTTACATAGTTGTATAATATCACCTCCTCTATCTATAGTAATTTTCTTAGAATTTTTTAAAATATGTATATATGGTTTTCATAAATAAGAATTTAGTTTTATTTATGGGACCTGCAATAAAAAGTTTGAAAAATTCTCAAAACATTACCACACGTAGGGGAGGTGAGCTTCTACAACCATATAAATTTTGAAGACCAAACTCAATCGGATTTGAGTGATATGAAAATAACAATGTGCCAAATAGCAGCATATACTATGTTTTACTATCTGAAAAATAACGTTTTACTCTGAAAAATTCTAAAAAAATTACCACACGTAGAAGAGATGATATTCTAAAATCTTGTAAAATTTGAAGACCAAACTCAATCGGATTTGAGAGTTATGAAAATAACAATGTGCCAAACAACATCACATACTATCTTTTACTGTCAAGAAAATAACATTTTACTATATCCTGTGTAAAGCTGTTGTTTAACACCTTGTTTTAGTATAGTAACATCTGGTGTGTAACAGCTCGTAGCATGTCATTTGTTTGTATAGTAAAAGGCAACTTATGTAGTGTTTTCTAAAGTTTATGAAAAACACATGTGCATATTTTGAAAAATTCTCAAAAAATTACCATATGTAGAGGATGTCAGATTGTAAGATCCTAAAAAATTTGAAGACCAAAATTATTCTCATTTGAAAGTTATGGCTAAATAAAAAAAAGACAAATTCATGTATAAACAAGAAGTGGCATTTATTAGTCATTTACTAGTTGGATTTAGTACAGTGGATAGACACGCTAATTTATTGCTTGCTAATTAATGCCACAAAGTGGGCTCGATCAGAATGGAAAGATGGCACGGGTCGATGCTGGAAAGATGGCTGACGAGTAGAATATACTATTCTACTCGTAGCTATGGAATAGTGTATATATATATAATATACATGATTATATATATAACAGTACAGATTATATATATACTGTTATAATCTGGCACAACCAAATTAAGTGGTGTAGTTCTTCTCTTTTTCTTCGTCTTGATTAATAAGGGAATTTTCAGGATTTTTGTTTTTTGTCATGTAAGGATTATTGTGGGATATTCCGGACCTCCAAAGCGGAGGTACCTTGAATTTCACAGGTCGTTTGTAGATACATAGATAGGATTAATAGCACGCAAATATTTTTTGTTTGGGGCACCTAGGTAACTTTTAAGGCATATCTTGGACGCGGAACTAAATCTATGGATCCGACAGAGCATCTATCTATGTATATGGAGCGTAGCGTAGCATGACACTTGAGTTTACCTCCAAGAAGCAAAATTTCTACATAATCATACAAACCACATTCTTGAATCAGTAGAGAACTTGTGGACTTTAAGCCATCTCTATTAGAATTGGTTTTCTTCTTAAAAAAATTACACGCAATCGAGAAGACATTGTACTAACGGATAAGGAGTAAAAAATATCCGACCTATATCAAAATAGAGTGATGGAGGAAGTGAAATGGGTGACAGGGAAGAACAAAGAGGTAGAGGAAAATGGAGCTGTAGATAGCACTAACCAAGAGTGGGTCAGCGGCTACGTGGGGATCCTTTTCTTTTAGAAATTATAGATCCAACTAGAACTAACGACTTAACAACACAATTTCTAGAAACAAGTGACTCTGCGTAGACACTAGATGCGTGGGCTCGGCGCACGTCGCGCGCACCCACGCATCAATAGAATAATTCTCGTGGGTCTTGCCGTATTTTCTATATTTTTCGTTTTTTTACCAAAAAATGGATTTTGGAAGGACGTGGATATATTTTTAAAAAATTTCGAGGGGGCAGCAAGGAAAAAATGCAAAGGAAACATCCTATTTCCAGTGTTTCGGGGATGCAGACTCATTTTTTGAATTTCCAGGGGGTCTTTCTGTAAGAAAACATTTTATCTGGTCTTTTCGCATAAAATGGCCGGAAAAATAACTTCCAGATTCTTCGGTGGCGCTTTTGCAAAAAAAAAAACGGAATTTCTAGCATAAAACGGCAGGAAAAATAATTTCTAGATTCTTCGGCGGTGTTTCTACAAAAAAAAAAGAATTTCTAGGGTCTCTGCGTAAAAAACAATTTTCGGGGCCTCTCCGCATAAAACGGAAAAAAACAATTTTCAGATTTTTCGGGGGCAGTTTCGCAAAAAACCAGAGCCAAGCGCGCACGACCGACACACGTCCAGGCCACGCGTCGGCCAGAGAAAATCACGCTCGGGCGCGCACAGATGGGGATCGAATGCAGGTCACGAGCCGTACGCACGGTGCTCCCACGCGCGTGACGTGGCCACGATCGGAGTGGCCACGCTGCCCCGAATTCCGCGTGGACGCGCTGAGGGCGCCGGAACCTTGCGACGTTTATGAAGGATCGAAATGGCGATCAGAGAGGGGTGAATGATCCCAAATAAAATTTTTCCCACTCAAGGTACTCTAAACAATCTCGCAATAAAAATCTGAAACACCCAAAGATTTTCGTTCAAACTGGTGCTTCTCAGATTTGCACACCCTCCAAAACTGGAACAACTAGACAACTATGTGTACCCCTAGCTTACATGGTTGAGAACTATGAATAATGTTAGGGATGTTTTAATCACAATCCTGGTTGTCAAGTGTCCAAACAAAAAAAAAATCAATTCAAAGACTTCTTTTCTAAAATAGATAAAGCTAAAAATAAAAAAGTCTCTTTTTAGAAAATAAAGGAGATTTTTCAAGAATTGTCCTCACTTAGAGCAGGTGGTTGGTGAGTTTCTGTTACTCTAAAATTTTTGGGAATTTTTTTTCTGTGAGCAGTTGAGTCGTGAAACAGTCCACGAAAAATTACATTAAAAAGTTTTGTATAATATATATGAAAAATCAAGTATTACAAACAGTCAGGAACTTCGACCTGAAAGTTTGAGGCTCAGTTTTTACTTCATAGCGCTCAAACGGTACGATCAGTAGACTCACAAATTTTTCTACAAATGGATATATGAGTCATGCACCTTCTCCAACAAGAATCACTCAAAAAATATTTTTCTAGATTTTGGTAAAAATTAAAGACTGACTGCTGTGTGAAGAATAAGTTCTGGACAGAATGACAATTTGATAGAAAACTTGATCTTTAGTCTATCCTAGGGTGCAAAAGAAGTGTAAAACCATATAAACACCCTCAAGACATCTTAGAACAACAGCATTTAGAAGGAGGGGATGCAAATCCAAATTGCGAGAAAGTAAATTGCGAGAATGTAAATGCGAAAAAGTAAATGCTGAATTTAAATTGCATAAAGTAAAGACATAATGTAAATGCGCAATTTAAATTCACAATAAGGTATAGAAAATTTTTGTATTTTCTGGATGAAAGGTTTACAAAGCCTCACTTGATGTGGGCAAAGCTCAAAAGAACAACTCAAACCTTCAAGGGGGGAAGGCTACCCCTCCACCCCTATTTATACACTCTTGGGCCACCTACCACCCTTGGATGAGCCTCTAAACCCTAGAGTATCCATCAAGGGCTAGGATTAACCCACTCAACCAGCCATGCAAGGGTTTACCCAAAACCCACAGCATAAATGGGTTTTCTTGTATAGTTCTCAAAGCAAACTAATTAGACCCGCTAACCTATCAATTAGACCAAGATCCAACGGCCCTCATTGATCCAAGAAGCGTCTAGCTAGCATCTCAACCATTCCTTGTCTTCTCAGCTTGTCACGACTGTCTCTTATCATCTTCCGGCGATGCCACCGTTTGGACCTCTAACCCTCCTTGCATAGTCCCGGTCAATCTTCGTCTCACCATGATCTAGCATCGTTGACCTGTAACCATCAAGAATAAGGAAACTCCTCACATAGCAATGCCCACAAAGATATGCAAGAAATTCATCAAAGTCCACACTTTGAAATTCATCTTTGTTCGTTTTGGCCGGTGCTACCACCCTTAGGTCGGTAGCACCGTCCATGGTGGACCGGTGCTACCGCACTCAGACCGGTAGCACCGCATTGCACAAGAACCAAAGAACACCCCTCTCTGAAATTTTTACACTGCTCCAAAGGCCGATACTACCGCTCACCCGGTAGCACCGGGCTACCATGGCCGGTAGCACCGCCCAACCCAAAACCCAAAAAATGCCATCTTTGGAATTATTGCACTGCCATTTGGTCCGATGCTACCGCTCACCCGGTAGTACCGCACTTCCATGGCTGGTAGCATCGAAAAAATAGAGAAGACCTCAAATTGCTTATATTTGAAAATCCATTTCAAATCAAACTCAAACATGAGCAAACCAAACTCAAATTTAGTCGAATACTCATCACAGATCTGGGTAGACCTCCACATGTTTCTTCAATCTCCCCCTTGATGAGTATATTGACAAACACAATAAAAGACATAAATTTTGAGTTTGAAGAAGAAGAAAGCAATTTTTTAGTTGCAAAGTCAAACTTGGTCCAAAGATAAGAATTGATATCATGACCAAGTTGACAAAAGGGATTTTGGAGCTAAAACTAAACTCAAGAAGGTTTAGATTTTGGAGTTAAATTTAAGAAAGAGCATGTTTTCCACAAAAACTCTAAAATCCAACCATACATGTCAAATGTGATTATGAGATTATGATCTAAAAGAAGTAGCAAAGTTTTACAAAGATCATAATAACCAAATAATCATTCACATTTTTATCTTTTTGATGATGCATTTTCTACATTTTCTCCCCCTTTTGACAATATAGGCATCAAAATTTTTTTATGTATGCATGAAATGCAATCTAAAGAGCTTTGAAGATTATCCAATTGACCATAATGGAAAGATATTGCACCAAGCTCATCAATTTCAGATTATGACTAACCTAAGAAATATCCAAGAACTAATACATTTTGAGACAAAGCTTAGTTTTGCAATATTTCATTTTAGTAAGATTTGACAATTGCAAAACTTAGCAAAGTTTCAAAGCTAGAAGCAAAACTACTCAAGGATCAAATGGAAAACCTAGAGTTCAACCTACTCAGCACTTTGAGAAATCTTGAAGTACATATAAGGTCCTTTGAGCTCATTTTTCATGTAATACAAATTTTCTTCAAATAAAGACATAGCGGGGTGCAAATGTTTGACATTATTTGCATTCTTTACCGACTTATATTTTTGTTATTTGCATTTCTTTTTAAAGATTGACTCAAGCCACTTTCGATTATCTCAAGAGTAACTCTTAAGAGAATAATCTTGGTCATACACAATATATTCCAAGTTCATCCCAAGTGCAATGGGAAGCAGTCTCGTGAATATAAAGTGCTGAGATAAATTTTGCACAAAAGAATCAATTTTTTCTTGATTTCAATTTAGCGCATATGAGCAATTTTGAAAGACTCAAATATGGATCAAGCAAGTTTTACCCAAGTTGCTATAGGGACTCTAGAGAACTCCAAAATATCACTATTTATGTTAAGTACTCCTAGAGAAGAAACTTAGTAAGTAAAAGCAACATGTTTCATCAAGTTTTCATTCAAAGCTTTCAAATTTTCAGATTTTAGCAAGCTTAGCATGATAGATGAACTTGGACATATCTAAGCTAGTAACTTTCTTCAAAAGATATAACATGGTGTATTGCATTAAGATTAAGTCACTTGCATAATAAACAAAGCTCATGAAATATAAAATGCAGTCTATATACAATGCATGAACAGATTCCCAAACTTCCCCTCAACAAGTGAATCAATTTTAAGCTTAAATCTGGTTAAAGTTGAGTTATTATCAAGATTAGGTATAAGGAAAACCCAAATGAACTCAAAAACAACCAGAAAGACAGAATGAGGAGAAGAAATCAAGAAACTGCAAACTGGATGGCTATTGAGCATAGATAAGATATAAGAGACTCACTATGGCTTAGACTCACTCTCATCTTTCCCAGTGACTGATATAGGGAAGCTGACTCTAGATTCCAACTAAGGAGTGCACACAGACCCTGTCTACCTAGGAGGCCTAATACCTGCTAGACTTATAAGACTGTGAGGGAACTCAACCCAGAGAGAAGAGAGAACAGATAATCACGCATGATAGCAACCTAAAGCACAAGATAAGAGGTTCATGCAAAGCATACCAGAAGTCTAAGTGAGTGAACTCAACTCAGGAAAAATAAGCCCATAATCATCCAGAAGAAACACAAAGAAAAGCAAAGCTGGAAGATAACATATTATACATAATATACAAACCAGCTCCCCCTCAAGATAGGCCGTAAGGACTCACGACTCCAAGCTCACTCCTCAAGGTAACAAATCTAGAGCTATCCAAAGGCTTGGTGAAGATATCGGCTAACTGAAGGTCACTCTCTATGAACTGAAGCACGATATCCCCCTTCTCCACATTGTCTCTAAGGAAGTGATATCTAATATTAATGTGCTTGGTCCTGGAATGCTACACTGGGTTTTTAGCAATGCAAATAGCAGAAGTGTTGTCACAGAAAAGTGGCACACTCTCTATCTCTAACCCAAAGTCCCGCAAGATCGATCTCATCCAGAGCACCTGGCTACAACAACTGGCTGCAGCAACATACTTAGCTTCAGCGGTGGACTGTGCAACTCCGGACTGCTTCCTAGACGACCAAGAAACAAGAGAAGTGCCAATGAATTGGCAAGTCCCAGAAGTGCTCTTCCTATCTATCCTACAGCCAACAAAGTTGGCATCGAAAAAGGCTCTCGGGACAGACAAGAAGAGAAAGAGTACCAAATACCATAATCAGTGGTAGTACGAAGGTACCTGAAGATGCGCTTCACCGCCTGGCGGTGAGAGGCACGAGGCGCAAGGAGAGACCTGAAATCGAGCACACAGACACACAGCGAAATGTATGTCCGGCCTCGAAGCAGTGAGGTACAAGAGGGAGCCGATCATGCTCCGAAACTCTTTTTGATCAGCAGGCTCACTATCCTCATTAGGCTCGAAGACAGTAGAGGTGGCCATAGGAGTCATTACCAGCTTCCCGTCAGACATATCGAAACGTCTAAGAAGGTCACGGGTATACTTGTCTTGATGCAAGAAAGTACCCTCCTGAGTCTGCTTGATTTGGAAGCTAAGAAAGTAGCTCAACTCGCCCATCATACTCATCTCAAACTCTGTGCTCATTACCTCAGAAAACTGAGACACAAGCGAATAAGATGAGCCACCAAAAATGATATCGTCCACATAAATCTGGACGAGAAGCAAATACGACTCATGGTGTCTGATGAACAGAGTTTTATCTACTATGCCCTTCTTGAAGTCATGGCTAAGAAGATAAGACTTGAGCCTCTTATACCATGCTCTGGGGGCCTGCTTGAGTCCATACAGAGCTTTGAAAAGCTTGTATACATGACTCAAAAACTTGGGGTTCTCAAATCCTGGAGGTTGTTTGACATAAACCTTTTCCTCAAATAGCTATTGAGGAATGCACTCTTGACATCCATTTGATAGAGCTTGAAGCCCCGGGATGCAGAGAATGCAAGTAGGATCCTAATAGCCTCTAGTCTAGCTATAGAGGCAAAGGTCTCCTCAAACTCAAGACCCTCAACCTGAGAAAAGCCCTGTGCAACTAGCCTAGACTTGTTGCGAATGTCAACCCCATCCTCACTCTGCTTGTTTTTGAACACCCACTTGGTCCCAATGACATTATGACTAGATGGACGTTCTACAAGCTGCCAGACTTTGTTCCTCTCGAAGTTTTCAAGTTCCTCATGCATGACATTAGTCTAAGATTCGTTAGATAATACATGAGTCACATCCTTCGGCTCAAACGAGGCAACAAAGGTAGAGTGAAGGTAAAAACTGGACAAACCTGATTTTGAGCGAGTGACCCACTCAAATAGATCACCGATGATCTGATCAGGTGGATGAGAATGCTGAATATGACGGGAAGGTCCAGAAGCAGAAGGGGCCTCTACCTCAAGCACAGAAGAGGTAGGAGCAGAGCCATTAGCTGAATGAGAGTCAGAAGGCAAGGGCTAGCCTTCCTGAGGTGCAGAAATAGAAACAGGTGGCACCTCAGGTGTAGAGGGAACTGGATCAAATGTAACACCATCATCTCTATCATTCTCATCCTCTACAAAAATGGTCTCGGAGGTGGATGAAGAGCCTGAAATGTCAGGTCTAGCTCCTGGGCTAGCCTCATCAAAAGTCACCTCACAGGTCTCTATGATCCTATGCGCATCGCAACTCTAGACCCTATAGTTATGAGAAGAAGTCGAATAACCCAAAAAGATACCATCAGAAGAATGAGACTCAAACTTATCCAGTTTACCAGACTTCAAAATGAAACACTTGCAACCAAACACACGAAAATGAGAAACACTAGGCTTTCGCCCATACCTCAACTCGTAAGAAATGCAGTGCAAATGTGCTCTCAAGAATACACAATTAAAAACATGACAAGCAGAAACTATAGCCTCAGCCCAAAACTTCATAGGAGTACTGTACTCATCTAGCATCATCCTGGCCATCTCTACCAGGGTCCTGTTCTTCTTTTTCACTATGCCATTTTGCTGAGGGACGTAGGGAGAGGAGAACTGATACTCTAAACCAGACTCTACACAGAAACTCTCAAAATAGGAGTTCTTGAACTCCGTGCCATTGTCACTCCGTATAGCTCGTAGGGCACCAGGGAGCTCAAAAGACAACCTATGAATCAAACCCCTAAAATGGGTAAAAGTCTAATCCTTTGAGGACATGAAAAACACCAAGAGTACCTCAAAAAATCATCAACAATGACAAGAACATACCACTTCTTACCCACTGACTGCATTCTAGCTGGACCAATAGTGTCCATATGTAAAAGCTATCCTGGTGCATCAGTCATCACAACAGTGACTGGGGGATGAGAAGCAGCAACCATCTTGCCATGTCAGCAAGGAGAGCAAAGTAAGTCTTTGACCAATTTGAGTTTGGGCAAACCATGAATGAAATCATGGCTGCTGACTCGGGTCAAATAATCAAAACCAATTTGACCAAGTCTCCTATGCCAGAAGGAGAGATCACGGGATTCCAAATCAATCAAACAACGAAGAGAGTCTCCAGAAGAAGCAAAAAAATCAACACGAAAAGCTCCCATATCTAGAAATCCCGCATACTAACCTTCCTGAAGAATCGAGGATTCTACAGGCGCTACTCTTGAAACTCACCTCGAAAGAGTCATCAATAAGCTAAGAAATAAAAAACAAACTGTATTACAGCTTACTCACTAAGGCAACAACTTTAAGAATGAAATTGTCATTAATGCAGATGTTACCTTTAGCAATGACTCTACCTGAAGAAGCATCCCCGAAAGTGATCAACTCATCACTGGTGCCTCGAACTAGGGAAGAGAACCATTGAGAATCTCCGGTCATATGACGAGAACAATCGGAGTCGACAATCCAAATATCTCCCTTCTCTATCCGATGAACCTCGTTCGAGTCGTTGTAGAGCTCGAAGTCGCTGATGCTGTTGGTGTCGGCCATGAAGCACATGCCGGAGAAGTTGTCGCCGCCCTTCTTCTCTTGTGGTTCATCCTCGCCTTTGTCACTCTATGTCTCCGTGTCGGAGAGGTTGATGTCGTCAAGCGCGGCGAGGACGCGGTGGAAGAGCTTCTTGTTCTTGGAGAAGTTACGGTACTTCTTCTCACGCGCTGGCTCGTGAACTGGAGGCTTCTTGTTGCGGTTCTTGTCGATGTAGTCGTTCTTTGCTGAACCGCTGGTGTCGTTCTTTGCCTTCTCCAGTTTAGGGCAATTGGCCCGAATGTGGTTAGGGCAATTGGCCCGAATTTGGTTGGGGCCGCCACACTCAAAGCAAGTGATCATACCACCTCTCTTCCTCTCTCACCCTCTTGTATGCATGTGAAAATTTGCAAGCAAGAAGAGCAAGCTCATTTTCTAGAAATTTTTTCAGTTGGTCATCGCTTAGCTCGCAAAGGGCGGAAAGAGAGAAACTAGCAGAAGGATCAAGGGAAGATCCAATAGGATCAGTGACTAAGGCCATCGACTGAGATTTCATCTCGCGAGAGACGACGTCGATCACATGAGTCTTGAGACGGGAGTAAAGCCCATCAAGAGTCAAGGTCGAAAAGTCGGTACTGTCCTTGATGGTAGTCAATTTCATTTCCCAAACTCGAAGATCGAGTGCGGTTAAGAAATGTCGAGCATTATCCGAGTCAGGGTATATGCAACCGACTACTCGGAGGTCGCTCAAAATCTTCGTAAACCAACCAAAGCACTCGTCAAGACTCTCACCAGCGTGTTGTTCAAACTTGTTGAACTCACGCTTCAATTGGTCCTGTCGAACCGTCTTGATTTGGGTAGTGCCCTCATAGTAAGCATCGAGGGTCACCCAAATCTGATGAGCAGAACAAATGTGAGAAATCCTATCATACTCACTTCGGCTAAGACCCTGTATGAGGATGTTCCTTGCCTTAGCATTCGCCTCAACGTCAGCCATATTGCCGACCGTGACATTTTCATCGGCAGGAACCTCATACAGGAGCTTCACTTTCTGCCATATCAGGAAGCCTTAGGCAGTGATGTATGACTCCGTCCATGATTTCTAGAAAGGAAAATCAACTCCAGAAAAAATAGGAGGCTTGGTGGAATACTTGTCCATCGCTATAGCTCTTGAGACCGATCAAGATCTATGAAAGAGTAGAACCGGCTCTGATACCAATTGAAGGATCGAAATAGCGATGAGAGGGGGGTGAATGATCCCAAATAAAATTTTCCCCCACTGAAAGAACTCCAAACAATCTTGCAATAAAAATTTGAAACACCCAAAGATTTTCGTTCAAATTGGTGCTTCTCAGATTCGCACACCCTCCAAAACCCGAATAACTAGACAACTATATGTACCCCTAACTTACATGGTTGAGTACCATGAACTATGTTAGGGATATTTTAATCACAATCCTGGTTGTCAAGTATCCAAACAAAAAAGAATCAATTCAAAGACTTCTTTTCTAAAAAAGATAAAGCTAAAAACAACAAAGCCTCTTTTCAGAAAAGTAAAAGCAGATTTTTCAAGAATTGTCCTCACATGGAGCAGGTGGTTGGTGAGTTTCTGTTGCTCTAAAATTTTTGGGAATTTTTTTCTGTTAGCAGTTGAGTCATGAAATAGTACACCAAAAATTACGTTAAAAATCTTTGTATAATAGACATGAAAAATCAAGTATTACAGATAGTCAGGAACTTCGACCAGAAAGTTTGAGGCTCTGTTTTCACTTCATAGCGATCAAACGGTGCAACCAGTGGACTCACAATTTTTTTTAGTGATGGATATATGAGTCACGCACCTTCTCTAATAAGAATCACTCAAAACATATTTTTATATATTTTTCTAAAAATCAAAGACTGACTACTGTACGAAGAACAAGTTCTGGACAGAATGACAACTTGATAGAAAACTTGATCTTTAGTCTATCCTAAGGTGCAAGAGAAGTGTAAAACCATATAAACACCCTCAAGACATCTTAGAACAATAATATTTAGAAGGAGGGGAGGCAAATCCAAATTGTGAGAATGTAAATGTGGGAAAGTAAACGCTGAATTTAAATTGCAAAAAGTAAAGACATAATGTAAATGCGCAATTTAAATTCACAATAAGGTAAAGAAAATTTTTCTATTTTCTGGATGGAAGATTTACAAAACCTCACTTGATGTGGGCAAAGCTCAAAGGAGCAACTCAAACCTTCAAGGGAGGAATGCTACCCCTCCACCCCTATTTATACAACTCTTAGGCCACCTACCACCCTTGGATGAGCCTCTAAACCCTAGAGCATTCATCAAGGGCTAGGATTAACCCACTCAACCAGCCATGCAAGGGTTCACTCAAAACCCACAACACAAATGGGTTTTCTTGCACGGTTCTCAAAGCACACTAACTAGACCCGCTAACCTATCAACTAGATCAAGATCCAACGGCCCTCATTGATCCATGCAGCGCCTAGCTAGCATCTCAACTGCTCCTTGTCTTCTCGGCTTGTCACGACTCCATCTCCTATCATCTTCCGGGGATCCCCGATCGTTTGGACTTCTGACACTCCTCGTCTAGTCCCGGTCAATCTTCGCCTCACCATGATCTAGCATCGTCGACCTGCAACCATCAAGAACAAGGAAACTCCTCATATAGCAATGCCCACAAAGATATGCAAGAAATTCATCAAAGTCCATACTTTGAAATTCATCTTTGTTCGTTTTGGCTGGTGCAACCGCCCTCAGGCCGGTAGCACCGCACTGTGCAAGAACCAGAGATCACCCCTCTCTGGAATTTTCACACCGCTCCAAAGGCCGGTACTACCGCTCACCCGGTAGCACCGCCCGGCCAAAACCCCGAAAAATGCCCTCTCTGGAATTATTGCACCGCCATTTGGTCCGGGTAGCACCGCACTACCATGACCGGTAGCACCGGAAAAACACAGAAGACCTCAAATTGCTTCAATTTGAAAATCCATTTCAAATCAAACTCAAACATGCGCAAACCAAGCTCAAATTTAGTCAAATACTCATCACAAATCTGGGTTGATCTCCACATGGTCCTTCAGTTTAATATAGGTACGAGTAATGACGATGCTACGGGCTCGTCGTCGGACGAGGACGAGGAAAAATAAAGCTAATAACACCATTGGCATTGTGTAATTAAGGTCTGACACCAAAAGCTTTCTCCGATGTGATTTGATGGTGATGAACTAATATAATATCTCTATTATGCCCAGAAGAATTTAGCCGCATGCGGGCACTCCACGTCACTTTTTTTTGCGAAAAAACCCTCCAGAAAATCCGAAATAATACCTCTATTATACCCGAAAGAATTCAACCACATGCGGGCACTCCATGTCATGTTTTTTGCGAAAAAACCCTTCAGAAAATCCGAAATCGCGGAAGGTTCCTTCCACCGGTTTTTTTGCAAAAAGAACCCTGTGAATTTCAAAATCGCAAATAGGTCCTTACACTGGTTATTTTGCAAAAAGAACCCCGTATTTCCTCAAATTCGACCTGGCCACCGATTCTTTCGACCCGAAAGATTTTAAAATCACAAACAGGTCCTTTCACCAGTTATTTTGCAAAAAAAAAAATCACTGTAGTCCCGTAAATTCGACATGTCCGCCGGTTCTTTCGATCAAAAATATTTAAAATTACATTTAGGTCCGGTCCTAAAAGATTTGAAATTACGTTTATGTTTTGTTATTTTGTAAAAAATCGTGTTTCCGCAGATTCGACATGGCGCGGCATCGCGCGCGGGTCTGCCTAGTTGTACATATGCTGCTGCTAGAATTGGAGAAGCTCAACTGATCTTTAATATCTTATGGATCCTTTTGTGAAATATGTGTTGACATTCTCAATTCCAAGAAAAATGATGTGAAAAATGGCAAGAAAAGAGTCTAAGAAGGTCTTTCCTGGAATGCATTTCTTTTGGTGCTGGTACTAAAAAATATCTGGGTTTGAGTTTCCTCTGGTGATAGTTTAAGACTTGGACCGCTGTTCTTTAAAAAAAATTAATCAAAAGCTCTAGCATTCATTATAGAAAAAAAATCAACAGTTGGACTACGCTGCACCACTACTCCATAAGCGTCCGTGCCGAACCGAGGGTCGAACATGTGACGGGTCGATTGCACAACCGCAGTCTTGCCAACCCAGCAACAGTCGATATCGTGATTATCGACCATATCGAGCAGGTACGGTATATAATACCAATCGGTAAACCGATTAAATTCAAAAAAAAATTAAAAAAAATTATGCGACGTAAATATCGCGATAATCGCCTATTATCGCTCGATTTTCGATGAATATCGAGCGAAAATCGCTTACAAAATCGATCGTCGAAGAACACAAGTTCACAAAATTTTCGGTTGATTATCGAGGCATATCGAGCGATTATCGGTGAAAACGATTTTAAAAAAAAATCTTCAAAAAGTTTGGTTTCGAAACTATTCAATTTCTACTCATTTTCGACCGATTTTCAACCTAATTCTTCCGATTTTCAAATACCTCGATGTGATTTATTATCGCGATTTCAGTTGGACCTCAGGATTTGGTACGTGTGGTCGTGATGATCGGCGTAAATTATCTTTTTTCGTTTGTTTAATGTGCAGGTCAGGTCTGTGCTTGTGCCAGTACTGACAGCGGCATCCTGACGAGAATTTACACGGACAGATTAGAGGTGGGCGTCGTGCCGGGCCGGGCCGGGCCGGCCCGACACGGACCCATTGTGCTTCGTGTCTGAACTGTGCCGGGCCGCGACGGTCCGTCGTGCTCGCCGTGCCGGGCCGTGCCGGCCCAGCTCGTCTTGGCGAGCCGAGCACGCCTATTTGCGCGTGCAGTTTCGCTTTGCGTCGTGCGGCCCAGCCCGACCCATTTGCACTATTTCAACGAGAGGAAAAGAGCCGGAGATACATAGAATTAAGGTAGTGAATGCAAATATTATGAGAAAAAGAACTAAAGTTTATTTATTATCGAACAGTTACATAGAGCGAGAAGGATGTGCTTAATACGGACGAGAGAGGGGAGAATGGGCGAGAAAGAGAGTGAGCGTGACAGACGAGAGAGATTGAGAGAGACTGGTGAGAGAGAGAGCTGAGAGAGATTGAGAGGGACGAGCGAGAGAGAGCAGCTTCTTGCACCGTCTCTCAATCTCTCTTAGCTCTCTCTCTTCTGTTTTGTCCGTCTCTCTCAGATGTTGGCGATAGGGGTGACGTTCATGCTACTGGGTGCATCCATGACGGTCATGCTCTGTGAGTCAGTGACCTTCATGCTAGGCTTCTTCCTCATGCCCTGGATCATTAGGCCCAGTATAACCTATTCTACAGTGTCGTGTCGTGCCGTGCCGCCCATCGTGCCTGATTCTCGAGCCCGGCACGACCCGTGCTACAGTGTCATGCCGGGTCGGGCTTCGTGCCGAGCCGTGATGTCGTGCCTCGGGCCGGCCCAAAAGAGCCCGGCCCGAGTGCCCACCTCTAGGACAGATTGATCGTGAACTGTAGCAAAAGGTTATCAACGCTCATGTTTCTCGATCTATTGCGTTGTAACTGCTGTTTATGTGATCGGCTACATGACTGCTCGCCAGTGCATGTACCACCTGCGGGCCGCGGCCGGTGGTGCCCGTAGCGCCTCTTCCCCACCAGCTGCTGTCCGATAACATCTTCGACCTCGTCGCTCTCCGGCGTCCGCCGCTAGCCCGCTGCCAAGCCTGCCGCCGATGGTACCATCGATGTCTCGTTCTCTACTGTCGGTCCTACCCACTGTTGGGAGCTAGTTGTACGTAGGGGGTGAAAACGAATTAGATACGGATGGATAATAGATTTATCATAATTTTCTTTATATTTTTTTCTGGATGTGGATACAGATAGTCTGGATACGAATACGAATAAAGATAACGTTGAATACAGATACAGATCGAATCGGATACGGTTTTGAATATTTATCGGAATATAATAACCCCTAGATTGTATATAAAAAATTAACGAAAACACATAACTAGTTGATTTGATCAAAACATTATTGGAAATTGAACGAATATAAGCATTTTCATTCACTTAGACATTAGTTAGATACTATATCGCAAATAAAATTATATAAGACTTAGTTTATCACACACATACGATTAGTTCATTATACACGTAGATCAAAATACAAAATAGAGGTAATCCTTGCTCAGAGATACAAATAGAAGCAAACACATAATACACTAAAAGTTTGATAATACTTAGATACCATGTCTCTAAAAAAATCATATAACACTTGCACGTAATGATCCAAGATTTATATTCTTTGTTGAATTATATTTAAAATAATAAATTATGTATTTATGAGTTTTTATGCATTTTTAGTATTTATTTAAACTATTTTCCTATTAAGAACAGTAGTATTTGAATTTTTCAGAAAATTTAAAATTTTATAAAATCTTGAAAATAATTTTTAAAATGTTACAGTGTATCTAGAGTTTTTTAAAATCTTTAAAATAAATTTAATAATATAAACTTGTTTTATGGATTAATTAAATTAGAAAACGATTTTGAAATTAAGAAACCTTTTTGAACCAAAAGAGTAGTCTTGGTCCAGCCCATATACATATTCAGATATCCGACCTATCAATATCTGGATTATCCGAATCCGTATCTGTATTCGACGGATAATGAGCTACCGAATCCGTATCCGTATCCGACAAAAAAAATCCGTATCCGATCCGATAGTATCCGACAAATATCCGATCTGACAGAATCTGTATCAAAAAATTATCTGAATCGATCGTAAACTATTTGATCCATTTTCATCCCTAGTTGTATGGCTCGACGAAGATGAATATCTCCGTAAAAACGGTTCTCGATTGTAATTTTCTTTAATTTTTTTTTAAAAAAATATGTTTTCTTTTATTTTGAAAATTAGTATCCGTTACGAGAACATTTACTATTTAGAAAATAACTATTTTTTTGTTGGATCAGAGTAAGACAAGAATCCAACCACATAAGATGTCCTTAGCATGAAAATATTGAGGATATCTATAGCGGAAAATACCGGGTGCAAACTCATATCCAACTTCCTTAAGAAAAACTAGACACGGTCGCACGATACGTCGCGTCGTTCGAAATTCAGTTGCGCGACGTTACGACGCGCGAAATTTGGTCCGGTGATTATTTTAGAAAAAAATGGGTCTGAGGACATAAACGTGAACTCGTTTTTTTCATCGGGGTTTTCTAAAAAAATGTGTTAACTTGGAGCCATTGGCGAATTTGCAGCACCACGGGTCATCTTTGTGCAGCACGTAATCGATAGGAGTCGTCGTGGAATTTGCGAAAACATATTTTTTTGTGCAATTTCATTTTTCTCGGTTTTTTCTTAAAAAAATTGGCTGCTAGGAGCCATCGGTGAACCCGGGGATCACTAGGAGCCGTTGGCGAATTCGTGGAACTGCGGGTTCCCTTTTCTCTAGAAAAACGGATGCGAAAACGTGTAGCTTTTTTTTGCGCAAATTCGGTTTTCTTGGTCTCTTTCTTAGAAAAACAGGCTAATTGATAGGAGCCGTCGTCGAACTCGTGGACTACTATGAGCCTTCGGTGAATCTGCATATAAACGTAATTTCATTTTTTGGGTCAATCAACGTAATTTTGTTTTTTTTGCCGTTGAATCCACGGACTGCTATGAGCCGTCGATGAATTCGTAGATATGTTTGAAAAAACCGCAGAGGGATATAATTTTTGTGGGAAAAAACTATGACCCGCTTCAGAAAGCGCATATAAACGTAATTCCATTTTTCAGGTTAATCCAACTGAAAAACATCTTTTGGGACCTAAACGTAATGCGGACGGATATATTTTTTTTGAAAAAAACGCGGAGGGATATAAACGTAATTTCATTTTTTTGGGAAAAACCGTAGAGGGATATAAACGCAATTTCGTTTTTTGGGTTGATTAAGCCAAAAAAATGTTTTTTAGGATCTAAATGTAATTTCGCCTTTTCTCAGAACTATTTCGCTAAAAACCGGTGTGAGGACCCTATGCAAACCGCGGAGGGGCCTAAACGTAATTTTATTTTTATCGGGTCTATTTTATTAAAAAAATCGACGAAAGGACCCGAATATAATTTTGAATTTTGCGGAGGAGCTTTTCACGAAGATGGCGACTTGGCATGCCTCATGGGTCGGCAATCTCACCCTCTTTAAAGAGAAGTGTATATATATATATATATATATATATATATATATATATATATATATATATATATATATATATATATATATACCTCATATCTAACTGAAATTACGAAATCTGCTATGTACGATCGTAATATATTGTGTCAACTATTTTCTATGCGTAATGTTTTTGCTATGTTTCCCGTTCTAATGTTCATGCATCTATTCTAATATTTGTGCATCTAGGTACTTCCAGGCTTTAATTTTATATCATGTATTGTAGAATGATATGTATTTAGAAACAAAATTTGAAAGCTACAATCACATGTATTCAGAATGGAGGGAGTAGTTTTAAAAAGAGTTGCCGTTGTTTCATTAATCATCGATAGGTTAAATTAAAATTTGTCGGCCTAACCTGAGATATACAGTGGAAGTAGGAGTTGTTGAGTTTTTTCAATTAAATGTTTTTCTTAGGGAGTTGCAATTAAAAGTTGTGGGATCTACCTAAAGCTACAGTGCATCGAAGTAGGAGTTTTTGGCTGATATCTTAAATTTTTTTTAGAGAATTAAGTTCTAATTAACAGTTGTGGACCTATCTAGAGATATAATCAGGGTTAACAATACCGAAACGAGATAGAAATTTGGCCACCCCTCGGCACCGATTTTTGTCAAAAATCAGTAGAAACCACTCAAAGAAAATTGGACAAAATTTTAGAAAATCTGAATAAATCCCAATCAATCTATAAAACACCTCAAAGAAATTTCAATAATTTTTTAATTCATTTAGTGCTTCTGAAAAATAAAAAACAGCAATTAATGAAAAGGAATAGAGACACTGTTAGATTTTTAAAAAATTTAAATGCTTTATCATGCTATGAAATTTTAATGGTATCATAAGCGATACTCAAGGATCGTGTAGTAAAATGTCCAAAATATTAGACTTCATTTAGTACCCTTAGAAAATCAAAAATGTAAGAGCATATACAAAGGTAGTAGCACTATCGAATTTTAAAGAAATCCACATGTCCGATCATCATCCGAAATTTTACAAAGATTATTAGCATTGGCTCGTAACCATACACAAAAATTTTAAAAATTTATAACATGATTTGACACCTCATTTAAATAAGGAATTGCTGATTTTTGCCCCGCTTTTTCTTTTTTCTATTATATATATTCGGTTTTGCTCAAAAAGTTACACAAATTCGTTTTTTCAAAAAAAAATCTTGGAAGACGTAAAAAAGCAATTAATATTATTTTTTGGGAACTTTTGAATAAATTTTCTAAATTTCTTGAATTTTTTGAATTTAAATTTGAATTAAACAGGTTTACCAACCGGTTCCAAATTTCGAACCGGCTCGATACAGCGATTTTCGACAATTTTGGAAACCCTAGCTACAATTCATTGGAGTACGATTTTTTTCGCTGGTAGCTTCTGACCACCTCATGTTAGCTTGCATTAAAAATGGAGTACCGTAGATGCCTCTTGCTTCGATCTTTGTCGCGTAAATTTGAGGCTTAGCGGTTAACCTGGTTACGTTCAAGGGTTTTGTAAAGACAAATAGCTCATCTGCATTTTACAACTCCATAATGTTAAATATATATAATACAAGCTAATTAAACATCTAAATTAAAAGCTGACATTCCCAAACTTCTCAAATCTCGCCTGTAAAAGGAAAACCACCTATCCTTAGCATCACAAGCTACTAGGGTTAACAGTCAATAACGAACAAAATGAATGTTTTGACCTTACAACAACACAGCTGGATCTACCAAACGAATGAGAGTTTGAGACCCTGATTTCTCCTAATCCGAAGGAGAAAACCCACTTGATACCCGACTAGCCATCCAGCAAAAGCATACTGTTTCTTAAACAAAATTGCCCACAAACGAACAACTCGAGCTCGAAGGTGTTGGGAACCCAGATGGCCCATTGAAGGCCTATGCTGGTCCCTTAGCCTAAACCCTAGGTGAGCGCTATAAAAGGAGGAGGGGGTCCCCCCTATGTACAAGCAATCATTAGTAATAAAGAATTTCCGCTGTTGCTCTCCCTAAACACGTGTCTCTCTCTCTTTCTGTTCTCCAATTCAGATCTGTTCGGGAACCCCGGACTATTCGATAGCGAGGTTCCTTAACACGTTATCAGCACGAAGCTTTACCGGAGATCAGTTTTGAAAAGGTGAGAAGAGGTGAGAATCGGCGATTGATTCTAATCGTTGTTGATTCTATGCATGCATCTACTCGCTCACATCTGCTTTATGTTTGCATCACGTGGCACGCACTCTGACAGCAAAGATCGCGACATGCATCATCCACGTAAAAAAACATGTGTTTGGTTTCGCGCTCGCGCGCCGCCGCGTCATCGCCTCGGTTTGCGTGCATGACATGAAGTCACGAATAATCGCGCGAAACCCCGTAGGCGTGCTCGCCGGCCAAAGCCCGGCCACCGTCGGCTCCGCCCGGCCGGCCTCGGCCTCGCGCCCCGCTCGGCCACCGCCTCATCGGCTCGTTGAGTGCCTTTGGCTCGAAGCCATCGCCACGCGACGCGAAGCATCGCGCATTGGCGCGCACAGCGTTGTAACGCGCTCCTTCACCGCGCTCCTTCAACGCGCCTCGGTCCCCTCGCGGCTCGGCCGGTCCGATGCTCGCGGGCGCGCAGACTCGGCCTCGCGCTGCGCCGGCCGCCGACGCGCCCGCCTCCGACACGGTTGCGTGCGCCCGCCTCGGCCGCTCCGCGCCTCGGACGGCCGGCTCGCGGCCGGCTCGCCGCGCCCGCTCGGCCAGCCGCCAAGACGCGACGCGCAGCCGCGACGCAGCGCGCCGGCGCTCGGCCGCCGACTCCTGCGCCAGGCGCAAGAAGCGCACCGGCGCCGACGAGCCAAGCACGCGCGCGCCGACGGTCTCGCCGGACGTGCGCGCCTCGCGAGCTCGGCGCCGCGCTCATTGCTCGCCACGCCTCGCCGGCTAGCCACGCCCACTGCTCAAGTCTCGCTGACGCCGCCCCTTGCTCGGCACCGCCGGCCGGCGTCGCCTTGCGCTAGCTAAAGGCCCGACCGGCTACCACACTTTGCCGCCGCTCGCTCGGCCATGCGATGCGCGCAGCGCCGCCGCCGAAGAAGAAACGCGCACGGGAGGAAAAGAAAAACGCGCGCAGAAGAAAAAAAAAAGAAGGGGGCGACGGCGGCGGCTAGGGGAAACCCTAGCCGCGCGTGTCTTATGGACCGGAGGAAGGCCCACGCAGGCGCTCGCCCGGAAAAGAAAAAAACAAGAAAAGAAAGGAGAAGAAAAAGAAGAAGGAAAAGAGAAAAAAAAAGAGAAAAATTGCAGAAAATTTTGAAAAATCGCCAGAAAATCAAGAAGATTTATTTGGCTCTATTTTTAATTTTTCTTCCTTTATTCCTCTGTTTTATGAATATTCTTTATGAATTTTGAATCCGTTGCTTTATTTTATATAATGCAATGCATATGAATTTATTTTCTGCACTTTATGCTTTTTGCAACCATTTTTCTATCAGATTACACGCAGTAATCTAAATCAGAATTTTGAAATCATGCAGATGTCTGGCATTGTGAATCGTGAGTTTGAAGAACTGACCCCGCACGGTCAGAACTACCTCACTTGGGCATCGGACGTAAAGATCGCCCTTGGGGCAAGAAGCTCCGCTCCGCGATTGGTCTAGGGTCCTCGCGGGACGCAAAACCTACCACCGGCGAGTAACGATCAAGCCCTCGCATTTTCTCGAGCACCACCTCTCACCACTCAAGAATGAATATATGGTGAGGAGAGTGCACTTGAGCTTTGGACCGCACTTGAGCGGTTCAAAACTCAAGTACACCATCTTGCCCCAAGCACGCAAGATTGGGTGCGCTGAGGTTTGCAGACTTGAGCGATGGCGAGTACAATTACGCCTTGCACGTAATTTGTACCAATCTCTCTATGTGGCAAGAAGATCACCGATGAAGAGAAGATTGAGAAAACTCTCTACCTTCCACCCTAATGCTATCCAGAGTACACACACTATCGTCGGACGCATACAAGGAGTATAGCGAATCGATTGATGTAATGCAAGTTATGGAATTCGCAAGACGATGTTCTACGCAAGAACTATGTCTCGCACCACTGGATGAGGCAATCGCACAAGTTAATGCCAATAGCTACAAGGTGAGAAAGCCCACTCATAGAAAGAAGGGCAAGGTGGTGGAAAAGAGAGGCCCTGTGCCAAAGGAAAGTCCAAAGCCCCGTGAAGAGGGATGACAAAGAAAAGGCGCATGCCAAGTCGTATGGACAAGCAGAACCAAACGTGCTTCAAGTGTGGCACTTGGGGACATTGGTCGAAGATATGTCGGGAATCCAGATAAGTGATCAACGCATATCAGGCTAAGAGAAAGGCAAAAGAAAACGCCCCCGCAGAAGCACACTTCGCCAACATCGGTGATGATGATGTCATGGATGTAGACACCCCACTTGCCTCATCCTCACAGAATAGCCTGGACATCGATCTCGCACCATTATTATGGCAAATGAAGAGAAAACTTCTATCGATGACATAGAAGCAGAAATTAATGCATATTTTACAGATTCTGTTTAATGCATTTTCTTTAGATTATGGTTGTTAGCACTTTCTTTGAATAATGAATTGTAAGCTCTAGAAGAGCATACTTCTTTCATGAATAAATACGCAATTTATTCTTTATTCCAGTATTCTTCAATTTTGCAAGTAATATTTGGATTGTTTTTGCCTCTATCTCGATTAGAATTATATTTCTTTTATCTAGAAATCGTAGCGCCTAAATGGAAGAGATATGCATTGTTGATAGTGGCACAACAAATACCATCTTAAGAGAGTCTAAGTATTTCCGATCGATCACGAAGAACGGAAAGATTACTACGATCGCAGAAGCGACTCATATGTAATCGGCTCAGAAGAGCCACTATTATAATGCCTATGGGTACAACTCGTAATTGAAGAAGCCCTTTTGTACCTCGAATCAACGCAAGACTCTCTTAAGCTTTAAAGACATCCGCGCCAATGGTTTTCACGTAGAAACCAATGAAGAAAATGGCAAAGAATACTTGTGCATTGTGAAGCATGCGGTATGTGAAAAAATGGTATTAGAAAAATGTCCTCATATGAATCGGGTTGTACTACACGAATATTCATGCATCCAAGTGTATACTTCCTTGAAGACTTTTTAGAAGCTCGAGTTATTTTCTTTATGGCATGGTAGATTAGGTCATCCTGGTCTTAGAATGATGAGAAATATAGTGAACAACTCACGTGGTCATGGCATTAATGTTAAAAATTTCCGAATCATGAAGATTTTGTGTGCCCTGCATGTGCCACCGGAAATTAATAACTAGACCCTCTGTTATGAAAGTGCAAAGTGAAATCCTGCATTCCGAACGCATCCGAGGGGATATTTGCGGTCCGATTCAGCCCTGTCAGGCCGTTTCGATACTTTATGGTGCTCATCGATGCTTCCTCGAAATGGTCGCATGTATGCTTGTTGTCAACAAGAAACCATGCTTTTGCAAAGTCGATCTCGCGGATCATAAGAATTAAGAATGCTTTCCCGATCATCGCGTGAAGTCCATTAGAATGGACAATGCCGAGAATTTACTTCAAAGGTATTTGATGATTATTGCACGCAAACAGGATAGCGATTGAGCACTCCGTATCGCACGTCCATACGCAAAATGGACTAGCAGAAGCACTAATAAAGAGGATTAAGTTCATTGCCAGACCGCTTTTGCAGAGTTGTAACTTGCCCAACAATTGTTGGGGACACGCAGTCCTGCACGCAGCAGCTCTTATCAATTTCAGACCGTCGGCCTACAACATCCATTCTCCTATGCAGCTTGTGCACGGGATCATCCCGAAGATCTCCCATATTAGAAAATTTGGGTGTATGGTATATGTACCTATACCACCCCCTCAGCGGACTGCAATGGGCCCTCTCCGCAAGTCTGGGATATATGTTGGTTATGAGAGTACATCCATAATCAGGTATTTGGAACCCATGACTGGAGACTTGCATACAGCCCGATTCGCTGATTGCATCTTTGACGAGGATCGTTTCCCGTCATTAGGGGGAGGAAATCAACCTTTGGATGAAAAATGCCGGGAAATCATATGGCATTCCACCGGGATCCCGCACATGACCCGCACTAATGAAGCAAATCAAGAAGTCCGTAAGATAATTGATTAGCGAATTTAGCAAATGAACCGCTGATCATTTTGTGATCGAAGGCGTGGTTAAGTCGCATGTACCCGAAAGGAATGCACCGAGAGGGTGGAAATACCAAAGAAAATAGAAGGTATCCTCAACCTGCTCAGAGGCCTCAAAGAAAAGAACAGAAACCCGCTCCTCAAACCCAAAGTACCCGGAGACGCCGGAGAAAGTCAAGAGAGGACTTACCACAACCAATCACGAAAATGCCCCAAGGAAAGAAGGGAGCGGTTGAGACTGCACTGGAAAGAAGCCAACGGAAAAGGCAATTCTGGACTTGAATCTTCCATCGCAGAAGCCACGGAAATAATGTGTGCGCACACATAGGCGATGAAAGCTAAAGAAACTTGCTCTGCGATAGGGAATAGCGATGAAGAGCAAGTAGAAGTGCATGAAGCACCCCATGAAGAAATGGCCATAAACTTTGTAATAACAGGAGAATCCTCGAATAGAGCAACGATAACGTTGATGCATACTTTGCAAAGAAGATTGCCTCGATCATTGATCATGATCCCGAGCCCGCATCTCTCGCAGAGTACAAGAAAAGGCTAGATTGGGAAGAATGGAAAAGGCAATCAACTGCAGAGTTAGTCTCTCTCGAATAAGAGAGAGGTGTTTGGGCTCGTATGCCGCACACCTCCCCATATAAACCCCGTGAGGTCACAAATGGGTCTTTGTTCGTAAGAGAAATGAAAACAACGGTTGTAAGGTACAAAGCAAGGCTTGTAGCTCAAGGTTTCACTCAACGCCTTGGAGTTGATTATGAAGAAACCTATTCTCCGGTCATGGGAGGAATTACCTTTAGATATTTGATCTCAATGGCGATCAACTTGAAGTTGAGAATGAAGCTAATGGATGTTGTCACAAAGATATTTGTATGGAAACTTGGATTCGAGATATATATGAAAGTACCTAAGGAATTCCTATCCGAACCAAGACGGAGCAAATAGAAACACTGATGATGTGAAATTGGAGAAATCACCGATAAATTTGAAACGATCGGGAAGAATGTGGTACAATCGCTGAGTGACTTTCTCTCGCAAGAAAGGCTACACAAACAATAAGATTGTCCATGTGTGTTTATACAAATGATCCCGAATGGATTCTCAGATAATCTCCGTCTATGTAGATGACTTGAACATCATTGGGACGGATGAAGAAATTGAAGAGGCATGCTCATACTTGAAGTCTGAGTTTGAAATGAAGGATTTGGGTAAAACCAAGTTTTGTTTAGGCTTGCAGCTTGAACATGTCCAAGGAGGAATCTTGGTACATCAATCAACCTACACGCAGAAAGTGTTGGAAATGTTTGGTTTTGAAAAAACATATCCTGCAAAGACTCCAATGGTCGGAAGGTCACTCCAAGCAGACCAAGACCCATACAGACCTAGAGAAGAGGGGGAGGAATTCCTGGGAGCAGAATTCCCATATCTGAGTGCAGTTGGAGCGCTCATGTACCTTGCGAATAGCACTAGGCCGGACATTGCGTTCGCTGTGAATTTGCTAGCTCGGTACAATGCAGAACCCACCAAAAGGCATTGGAAAGGGATCAAGGACATCTTCCGCTACCTCCAAAGAAGCAAAGATCTTGGTTTGTTCTTTAGGAAAAATAATGAATTGAATTTGGTTGGCTACGCCGATGCTAGGTACTTATCAGACCCGCATACTGGCAAGTCCCAAACTGGCTATGTTTTCCTATGTGGAGGAACAACAGTTTCTTGGAAGTCGTCTAAGCAGACTCTTGTCTCGACGTCGACAAACCACTCGGAAATCATTGCTTTGTATGAAGCATCTCGTGAATGTGCATAGCTCAGAAGAATGGTTCACCACATCCAGAAGTCATGTGGTTTGAACATTGAGCAAACTCCCACGATAATTTATGAAGATAATGCAGCTTGTGTTGCTCAATCACAAATGGGTTATGTGAAGAGCAATCTCATGAAGCATATCAACCCCAAGTTCTTCTATACTCACGAATTGCATAAGATGAACGAGATCAAAATATTGCATACTAAGTCATGTGAAAATCTTGCAGATTTGTTCACTAAATCACTCCCAGTATCTACCTTTGAAAGGTGCGTGAAAGGAATTGGGATGATGAGACTTAGAGAAGTGCAGATTTCAGGGGGAGATATTTCACATACTCCCACATAAATCTCGAAGATGAATTATGAATACCCAATATGAATCTCGAAGATTAGTAATGGAAGTTGGGAGAATTGTACTCTTTTTCCTTAGCAAGTTTTTCATGAAGTTTTCTTGCATAAGGTTTTAACGAGGCAATTCGTGCAACATAGTAAGCGTATGCTATGTACTCTTTCTCCAAGTATTTTTCCCACTGGGTTTTTCTGGAGTTTTAATGAGGCATATGCATCTCACGGCAAAGGGCCCAAGGGGGAGTGTTGGGAAACCCAGATGGCCCATTGAAGACCCATGCTGGTCCCTTAGCCTAAACCCTAGGTGAGCGCTATAAAAGGAGGAGGGGGTCCCTCCTATGTACAAGCAATCATTAGCAATAAAGAATTTCCGCTGTTGCTCTCCTTAAACACGTGTCTCTCTCTTTCTGTTCTCCAATTCAGATCTGTTCGGGAACCCCGGACTATTCGATAGCGAGGTTCCTTAACAGAACAGAAGGCATGCTTAGGGGCATAGGGCCCTTGACACTGCACCACGAAGGGTGGGCAAAATATCTTCTCTACTGGGTTGGTTTCGCACGTTTCATGCCACCGTTGTTGATGGAGAGACACTTCCAGGATGAGGGCTCCTCTCTCTGAGTTGAATTCAGCATTGCCAGTTCCCTCAGTTGTTGCCTTTTATAGAAATCTTGCGATTCATCCTACATGGGGAAACAAAATCGAGACATAAATGTCCAGAGGTGTAAATAGATGTGAGTGATATTTTTCCTAGAATTTTTTAAATAATATATTTTATAAAAGTAATTGCAATATTAATATGCCGAATTTTTTTTTGCAAAAATAATACCCGTTCGGCAAACTGTTTGGCGAAATACTAGTAGTCGCTAGATGGACGGGTAAAGACCGTATTTTCGCCGAATGGTTGGACGACAATACGTTAATTGCGTCATTAGCAGCGCCCGAACAGAGTAGACGAATCGCGGGGAGACACGTGGCTATTGCCGCCACGTGGTTGGGCGACAACTAGTCGTCGCCGAACCGTGTGGCGACAACTGATGAACCTATTTAAGAGGTTATGCAAACAGAATCAGACACGTAAGTTCAACGTGCTATTGGTCGAGTTGAATAAGCACACTAGTGCATTTATCGAAGAGATGAAGAAGCAACCACCTAAGCCAAACGATTGCCCACCCAAAAGGCTAGCACCCTTCGGAGAGCTCAATCCTCCTAATCTAAGGAGAAGATCGTCAAAAACATAAAGTGTTTCTTACATTAGATAGAGGTGTAGCCTCTAGAGAAGTGGGCATTGCTCCATGATACTGATAGCGCCAGGTTAGTATAGTAAATTATGATATTTACAATGATTGAACAAATGGGGTTTATTGTACTAACCAATACGTGTTAAACAGGTTTGGTGTCATGACAACGAATATAGCCGAGGTTTACAATTGGGTCATAAGAGGCCTCCGTCCGCTACCACTTGTGGCATCCTGAAAGACATGTTGCATTGCATCGTTGCCTACTTCCAAAAAAGGCATGCGGAGGCTGTTCTTTATGCCACGACATTGCAAATGCCGTATTGTTGACGGATGATGACCTACATGGAGGAACGAACCATTAAAGCTCAGCAGCATATATTGCGTAGTTTCGGAATCACTGAGTAACGCTTTGAAGTGACTCTCCGATGCAAAGAGGATTGGGAACCAATACAGCGGTTATTACACACGAGATTAATCTATTTCAAAGGGCCACTGGATGGTGTGAATGCACCTACAACAAGCGAAGACTTCTTCATATTCTTTGCTCACATGTGATGGCTGCTTGTGGGCAAATTGGGATGAACACGTCGCAATACGAGTCCCCTTTCTACTTGAAGGATCATGTTGTCATACCTGGTCCGGTGAGTTCCGTGGTTTTCGTACACACGGTGATTTCACTGTGATTAATAGAGATGAGCGAATCTGTCTATCGGATCCAACCTTGCGGAGACGTGCAGAAGGGCAGCCTGGTCGTCCATAGAGTAGGCGCATTCGCAATGACATGGATGAATCTGAAGTGGGTGGCTCTGCTAGATGTTCTGAGTACGGTGAGTATGGGCACAAAACAAAGCAATGCATGTAGCATGTAGGTTCAGAAGGTGGTGGTGGCGAAGCCTCGATATCGAATCCACCAACTCGTCATGGTTATACTATCTGATGTGTGTCGAAGTAGTGTGCATTGTCAGTTATATATCAAATTATGTAATATGATTTACGTTCGACCCTTAATTATTTTCATTTATTAGCCATGTTTCTGGGATGTTATGTAATATTATTTAAGTTGAACGCTTATATCTTTTAATTTATATATGTCATGTTTATCATATGTTATGTAGTATTATTTATGTTGAACCCTTATGTCTTTTGATTTATATATATCGTATTTATCATATGTCATGTATAATAAATTTTTCGTAATTTACTTGCAGGGATAGAGCAGCCCGACTCAATTCTGGACACTATCTTAGACCGGCAGCACCATGCGTTCATCTCCACGACAGAAGACACTAAGAAGGTGCCTTTGCTGCAAATATGTGTGCCTAAGAAGGTATGGTGCGTTGAACCACGCTTCCACACCAGGTGAGTTGCACTACATTAATTGCAGTAGAGTGATATTAAAATTGCATATCACTTAGTATTACAATTTTAAGCTTACTCCTGTGCAAATTATAATAGATATTAGTAGTCAAAACTATATTTTAGAGACCATGTCAAAGTTAATTTCTGCACCGTCCATTTCCCGGATCCAACGGCACCGGTCGCTTCGCCCAAAATCAGCGGCCGCAAGAAACAAAGAAGCACCATAAGCACCCATGGCCATGGCGACCCTTCCTTCTTCCCTAGCCGCCGACCCCAAATCCACCTCACCTTCCTTCCCACGAAGCTTCGCCGCCCACACCATTTCCCCAAGCACTCACAGCAACCAACACCATTTCCCCAAGCACCGAGCTGCGAGGAAGAAGCAATGGTGCAGCGGCGGCGGGACGCGGAGGTGGAGCTTAACCTGCCTCCGGGGTTCCGGTTCCACCCCACGGACGAGGAGCTGGTGACCATCATCGCCGAGCTCGAGCTCGACCTCTACGGCTTCGACCCTTGGGAACTGCGCGGGAGGACGCTCTTGGAATCGGATTGCAGCGAGATTAATTGCCACCCAAGCGACGCATCGAACTCGGTTTCAAGCTCAACCGCGCGTTACCTCCTCCGAATCCGCATCCATTTCCATCTCCCCACCGTCCTGCCGCCACCGAGTAGCACTCTTCCTGTGGATCCCCGCCGCCACCGAGCATAAAAGGGCAGGGGGCTTCGCCATCCATCAAGAATCACATCACATCCACCAAGAATTCTACCATCCCAAGCAAGATCTCCATCGATCGAGATGGCTGGAGGCTTCGGTGAGGGCCACGAGCTCATCGACCTCTTCCTCCGCCCCAAGCTCGCCGGACAGCCCCTCGCCGCCGGCCTCATCCACGACGTCGACGTCTACTCCGTCGCCCCCGACCAGGTCGCCGGCCGCACGGCCGCGCTTGGCAGCCAGGTGTACCGGTCGCCTCGTGAGCCTCCTCGCTCGTCGTCGACCACGACTACTGCTGTCCTGTCCGAGTCCAGCTGCGTCCAGATGTCCTCCGAGTTTGACGAATGCTACCTGATGTCCTTTGACGGCGTGGACATGACCGCACTGCAGTACGAGCTCGACAACTTATCTGGAGGCGAGCCGGGTGCCCCACCGCCATCACCAACCGAGCCTGAGCCGGAGGGGGACGCCGCCATCACCAGTTTGCTGATCCAGGTCTCTGCAAGGTTGCAAGTTGTCCAATCTCTACAAGAGCTGCAACTGCACCAAGAGCTTCAGTAGTATCAGTTAGTATGTCTTAACTGCTACATCTTGCGTTTCTAAACCACGAATGAGTCTTTACCTTTTGTGTCTCTAGTTTCTGCACTTGCTTAGGAGGATCTCTAGTGCTCTTAGAATCTCTGTCAGCCATTAATAATTTTGGTAGAGTGTTAGCAGTCTCTCCAACTCGGCAGCGAGCGCACTTAAAGACGTGTCTGAACTAAAGTTCACTATATTCCTTAAACTGAACCTAAACGATGGGTCAAAGTAAATAAAAGGGCTGTTTGAATTAAGTAAAGTAAAGCAGATAATTGAGCAAAGAACTCATTTCTGCAATTCTAGCATGAGATGGAGCGTAAAACGCACTCGTTGCCAAAAAAAAAAAATGCCCGTTTGCTACCACGTTTGTAGCAGTAAAAGGAATAGAATTGAACGAGTGATGCACGCCAAAGTTGTGTGAGCTACCTTAGATCGAGAGACTCTGCTGTCTGTTCTGTAAAATTAATCTTGGCTGACTTAGATTCTTAAGCATTGGTATGTTCTTATGTTCTAGTCTGCAGTTTCCTATGAGAAACATGGGGTCAATGCACTTGTTTGTGTGACGAACTCCTGAGGCTAGCAACTAGTCCTTGCTGTACAGAGTCCATATGTAATAAATTCAGATATCAATGGAAAATTTTTTGGCCTGAATTTGGTTAATATTTTGATGTGCCCTGGGTCTCTTAAGTGTTGGCGTGTGTCTTGTGTTTGTGGTGGTTAGAGCAAATCTAAGTACAGTTGTGCTCGATTTAGAATCTGTGTTATATTGCTATGGTATGGGGAATGGTTTAATTAACTTATCAAAACAGATAGTCACATCAAGATTATTGTGTGCACTGGGAACTCTGAAGATCATAAGGCTAACATCTTTAATAGTTTTGGATGATCCTTTTCTTTTTGTGAAAAGTAGTATAGTTGACAGACTCAATTTATGAGCCTGCCTTCTGCGAAGACTAAGATTGTTATTTTGATGCACTTTTGTGTAGCAGTTTTACAATTTGGCGTCTTCATGCTCTGAAGTGAGCCTACTATTCAGCTGAAGAGATTTATGCATTTTAATTTCTAAATGTTTACAGTGCCCTGAAACTCAAACCATTCACCTGATTAACTCTTTTCCTCCCCCACATTCAAAGGACATGTCTAGACTTTGTGTGTGGGCAGAACCTTTTTCTAATGAATTACGCTCCATCTGTAAATGTTAAGACAGCCAAATCGGTGAATAAACATGGTTAAGCTTTGTATAATAATCAATGAAGATATGCAATATGAAACCGGATGCTGTAAATTGTATAATAAATTTTTGGGATGAATTGATGAGGCTGGGTAGGGCTCTGCTTCTTTGTGTGCTTGCCCCCCGCGGAGCGCTCTGCTTGCGCTTAGCCTTCTGCGTCGTGCTCATGGAGGAAGAAGCCTCATGGTTGCTCAACTTGCTGGACATTATTAGGCGCTAGCTACATATGTATTTCCTGCATGGACACACAATTTGATGGGTAAACAAAGTGTTTACGCAAGTAAAATGAAGATATCTGAAACTATGACGCCTAATTTGATGCCTGAATTCGTCCCAGAAATGAGCATGTTGATACATAATCAATGAGATTTTACTTCTGAATATATATTCAGTAGTACTTTTGATGCTGAATATATAATTTGACTTCTGAATGTGCAAGACAGGATTACTGATTACTAATGCACCAGAAAAGAAGCTTGGTATCAAAGTAAAAAAAAAGGCACTTGATTCCAGTTGATATATATTGAGCAAAAGCCTACACATAATCAATGAGAGCCAGCCAGGGGAACCACATACACATTCAGAATGATCATTTTTAAGAATCTGCATGAGCATTGTTAAAACTTGATTTGCTTTCTGATTTTGGATTTTCTTCTCTTCCGGAGCATTGTGCAAAGTATGTTTTGATCTTATCAACTGTTTCGATATGAGATTTGTTAATTAAGTTGGCTCAATTTTAGCTTTCTATATACAGTAGTAGCCAGTGCTCAATGTATTGTTGCCGTCAGAAGTCAGAAATGATGAAGCCTTGGTAAAAACATACTGAACAATCTTCGCTATGGTTCAGTTATAACAATTTTGTGTTCTGGAAGTCGTTAGGCCTTTTTTTTTTATGGAAACCATTTCTCTATGTTGATCGGTTCTGCCCGGGTGGTTGAAAGTTTAATCCATTTTACCAGTGAAAGAAGTCAGTTGTTGTAGCCTTGTACGGAAAACATCGAGTATGCAAGTGTGTGATGAATAGTTCTAAATTCTCTCGATATGGAATCGATGTTTCATCAGATCTTTCTCACTAATAAATTCTGTTTTGGTTCCTGAAAAGTTAGCGAACAATATTCCAAATTCTCTGGATATGGAATCGATGTTTCATCAGATCTTTATCACCAATAGGAGGATGTGTTTGAGCGTGTGTAAGATCGAGGATGTCGACTAGAGGGGGGTGAATAGGCGGCTTTAAAAATTCTTCTCACTAAATACTCGCTCTATTAATCTTCAAAACCGAAACAATAATTAATGCGGAAGCGATAAACTAAGGTTTTGACAAATTAAAGTCTAAATCTACTAGGCTCACTAAGTGCACTAGCTAATTATGTCTCTAACAATAAATTACAATACTAAAGACAAGCAAGCAATTTAATTATAGAAATGTAAATTGCAACAATATAAATAAGGAATTGCAAGCATACACAAGGAGACACAAGCAAGCCTAAACCACTTTGGACCGGCTCCACGAATTGAGCACCCGCCTCGATTCCACTAGTTGTAGCCTTTTCCACCTCCGGGTAGGCGAGCTCCGACCTTCACAACTTTGCCGAGCCTTCTCACAGCCTCCTTGAAAAGATCACCGTGCACGATGCCTCCACACGCCGTCTAGGTGTCGGCAAATACCAGGAGTAATAAGTCAAGCCCTCTAGCTTGAGCACCACTAAGTATAACACATATGCAATGGTGATCACCGAGTGCAACATATGCACAAGGCTCTCCTCAAGTGCAACACATGCACAAGAGGCTCTCAATCCTCTCCTAATTACAACACATGCAATTAGAGCTCACTCTTAGCTCAAGAATCAAATTTGGGAATGGAACACATGCACAAGACCACACAAATGCTCAACAAGGCCAGCAACACCCAAATGCCAGTCCCCAAGGCTCCTTATATAGCATACACAAGAAAAACTAGCTGTTGGAGGGTAAATTGGGCAAAAAGGCCCAGAAGGCCCGATCATACCGCCCTAGGGCCGGTATGACCGGCCTCGGAGGCTGAGAGCATCTAGGCCCCCTATTTTTGTTAGTTATGCTTATTATGCAAGTTTTGGTGTTGATGATCAAGAAGCATACTTAGTATAAGATGACAACAGCTATATTTGAGGAACAAGACTATGGTGTTTATTCTTAGTTTTGGCTTGGAAGTTGATTCAAACCATATATCTAGAATAACCGTACTATTAAGAGGGATTATACATAAGTAATAATCTTGGTTCATATGCAAAAAATCTTTAAGATTACTTGGAGCATTTTATATCTCTCATTCAAAATCTAGATCTTCCCTTTCTTAGCCAAAAAGAGTTCTTTTTGGACAAACTACATTTAGTCCGGCGCTAAAAAATCAAGTTTCAAGTTCTAACCGAGTGCACTCCATGTACGCCAGACCGACTTTTTCAGTCCGGCGCTAAGAACTCTATTTTGATTTATTTCAACCGAGCGTAACACCATTCATGACGGACCAATCTGAATTTAGACATATTCAGTCCAACGTATGTTGTTTTTCACTCCAGACCATCATCTCTAGTCCGGCGTTAATAATTCCTTTACTCAAATCTTAACCGATAACATGTCGTTTGCTGTGGACCAAATTGTAAGTGTACACTAGACCAACTTTTTCGGTCCGACGCAAACGTGATTCTCTCTGATAAAACCAGCTGATTTTCCCTTCTACGCCAGACCAATTTTTTTCGGTCCGACGCAAACATTATTTTGCTAGTATCCAAATAGAACAAAGCATGTGTACACCAAACCAATTTTGTCGGTCCGGCACAAACTTACTTTTACCAGTACATGTATACGACGGACCAGTTTTGTTGGTCCGGCGCAAATGGGTTACATTGGGTACAATAATACTTCTCCAATCTTGTGTACCCCGGACTAACAATTTCAATCCAACGCGTGAATATGTTTCATCATATCAGTCCGGTTTGTCTCATACACCTTAAAATATTTATAAAAGAGGCAGTAGTTGACCTGTCTCATCCATCCTGCCAACCCCAACGGGCAAATGGCAGGTACAACGGTTATTTCTTTTCAAGCTCTATATATACAGTGCTTGAATTCACAAAAAAGGAGAACTTTGCACATACAAATCTTTGACATTCCGAATACCGTTGACATCTTTCAAATAATTTAGAACTCTTTGATCTTTAGCATTTCTGAGCTTTTATTCCATCAAAGAGTTTGAGCTTCAACTCAGAAACCACAAACACTCATTCTGAACATTTAGAGTTTTGCTCCAAGCTGAGTATAGTTCGCATCTAGGTACTGAACCAAGAGATAGGGCTTGTGGATAGTCTATTACTCTTAGAACTAGCTGTTCCTAGACGGTTGGAGAAGTTGTTGGTGCGACCTATCCAAAAGGGATTGTGGAAGGTCACCATTGCAGTGAAAGGTTGAGACTCACCTCATCGGAGTGGTGGAAGAGTCAAGCTAGTGAAAGACCAAAAGCCATCGAGATTGGCTATTTGGTGGAGCAATTCTTCTGAAGAAGTGCTCTAACTGGGACGTAGGAGATTGGTCTCTGAACCTCGGTGAAAAATCCTTGAGTCGTCCTGATATTAGTTTATCCTTGCGTTTTCATCTTATTGTCATTTTTCATTCAAGTTCTTACTGCAACTGAGTTAAGCTGATTCCCTATTCTAATTACTTTCTATTGCTAAGGTTTTATTTAGAAAAGTTTTTCTTAATACTTAAAAGTTTTTAAATTTGCCTATTCACCCCCTCTAGGCCAACTTGATCCTTTCAAGTGGTATGAGAGCAAGGTTACCCGTTTTAAAGCTTAACAGCTTGGGTAAAATGGCCGAGGGAATAGGATTAGCTACACTAAGTTTAGGAAGGGTTCCTATTTTTGATGGCACAAATTATGCTTATTAGAAAATTAGAATGAGATGCTATCTTGAAGCCGTAAGTTATGATGTGTGGAGAGTCACAGAAAGACCATTGCCTCCACATGTCATACCGGAAGGGCAACACACATCCTCAGAACCTACACCTGGGGAAATAAGAAATTTGCAATATGATGCTCAGGCTAGAAATGCTATCTTTTCTTATTTCAGCATTGAAGTTTTTGATAGAGTCAGTAATCTTTCTACTGCTCATGATATATAGACTACTCTTTAAGAAATTCATGAGGGTACCTCTAATGTAAAAGAGGAAAGATACTTTGTTGTTAGAGGAAAATTTGATCAGTTCAAAATGCTTCCTCAAGAAAATGCTAATGACATGTTTTCTAGACTAAATCCCATCATAAATGAGCTTAAAGGTCTAGGAACTAAAGTTGATTATGTTGAAGTATGCAGGAAGATGATCAGGGTTCTACCTCGAGCCTATCTGACGAATACTCATAAAACAGGGGTGCACCAACGGCCCAATTGCAACAAGCAAAGCCCAGAGCAGCAAGCGGCGGCCTCGAATACGCCTCACCTAAACAGCCGTCCCCTACCGCTACCCAAATGCCTCTGAGACCATTCCCGACGGTCCCGACTCAGACTCGAAGGGTTCCCGACCCCGCGGCGGGACGGGATCCCCGACCGACTCAGCGGAGGTTCCCGACCCCGCGGCGGGACGGGATCCCGCGACCGACTCAAAGAGGTTCCCGACCCGCAGCAGACGGATCCCCGGCCCGACCGAACCATGATAATCCCCGCCGAGGGCGCGTGCGCGCGACGGAGTCCGTGTCAACCTAAGGCCACGTGCCCCATGAACGGTCATTCGGCGTGGTGAGCGAGGCGGTGGTCCTTCCCAAGACAGTTTGATAGCTGCTGGCCACGTCTCTGTCCCATCACCACCACCACGGTGCAAGAACACGCTCTCCCGAGGCAACTCCAACGCCACACGCGACTACGCCGGCACCCACATGGATCACGAGAGCGGCTCTACCACTTCCGGAGGATTACCTAACCGCTCGACCGGCTAGACCACCGACCCAAAGATAGGCTCGCAGCGGCGACCGATCGGCGAACAAGCGACCCGGTCGGCTGAACGATTACGACGGCGGCAAGCGAAGCCCTAGAAGTAGCTCGCCGCACTTCGCCAATTCTCGATGTAACGCGCCTTCAGATGAATAAAAGGAGGCAGAACCTCCTA